>JAPKID020007521.1:0-10239 GCA_026931265.2 Tropidonophis doriae | reverse complement strand
GAAGGAAGGAAGGAAGGAAGGAAGGAAGGAAGGAAGGAAGGAAGGAAGGAAGGAAGGAAGGAAGGAAGGAAGATGTTAAGCCATAAAGATGGGTTCGGTTCAGTTTACCGAGTTCCATAAACCAACTATTGTGGTTTACAAATTATGCTTAAGAGGTTAATGAGTTGCGAGAGTTCAAAAAAACCCAAAATCTTGTCTTATTCAACTATGGCTTTTGGGAAATGGATTTGTTCCTCTCATATTTAAATGGAAAAATGAGCTGAGAGTAACTAGTACTCCTTTTCCCAAAAAATGCTTTTTTCTTTTCTTCTGTTTACAATTTTATGTCATATAAAGCAGAATGGTGCAGTAGATGCAACAAACGAAGAATGCCATCAGATCCTATGTAGCTGAGCATCAACCAACGCTGACAAAGTTCATTTATATTCCAAAATCTTGGCTAATCAGATGAATCCAAAAAGCCAAGCAGGAATTAACAAGCGTTGCTATTTATAAATGACCAAAAAAAAAACCCTCTGAAAGAGCTTCTTTAAAAAAAAAAATACAAAAAAAAAAATATTTTTAGACCCAAATGGAAGAAATAAATGTGGGCCTTGGCTAGCAAAAGAGCAAAATGAAACAGAATTAAGTGGGGCATTGTTACTCTGCTAAATGCAGAACATTGTTTCCCATCTTTAATTGTCAGCCGAACAAAAAAACATACCATGAAATAGAGATGCTGAAAAATCTAAAAAAGATTTGGGGCTGCATGCTAAAGTAAGAGGAAACGATGGGAGATTAATTAATTGCCCTAAATTAATTAATTTGGGGCAAACATCATTGCCCTAAGTTCTCAGAGGACTTGGTCAAAACCATACAGGCAAATGAGAACAGTTGTTCCAGCATCTTGGGAGATCAAGGGTCAACCAACCGAACATATGGACCGAAATCATGCTTTCTAAGACAGTACTGCAGACAACTGAGGCATTTACTTATTCGGGGTTGCCATGGTTCAGCGATTAAAGTCATTGAGCTTGTCAGCAAAGGTGACAGCCCGGGTTCGAAACCTGAGTGCGCGATACAGGGTGAGCTCCCAGTACTTGCCTTAGCTCTTGTCCACTAGCAATTCAAAACCATGAAAATGCAAGTAGATTAATAGGTAACATCTCGGTGGGAAGGTAACAGAGTTCCATGCGCATCGGCGTATAGTCATGCTGGTCACATGACCACGGAAGAGTCTTTGGACAATACGATTGGGCAGGGAATAATAGGTAAAGGCAAAGATTTGCCTTGCACATATGTGCTAGTCATTCCCGACTCTAGGGGGTGGTGCTCATCTCCGTTACAAAGCTGAGGAACTCGCACTGTCCAAAGATATCTCTGTGGTCATGTGGCATTGAAAGACTAAACGCCAAAGGCACATGGAACACTGTTACCTTCCCACCAGAGATGGGTCCTATTTTTCTACTTGCATTTTTTTAACTTGCTTTCGAGCTGCTAGATTGGCAGAAGCTGGGACAAGTAACAGGAGCTCACACCATTACCCAGCACTAAGGATTCGAACCATGGAACTGCTGACAATTCTGATCAACAAGCTTAGCGTTTTAGTCACCGTGTTCCTCTTTTACTTATTCCTTTTGATTATTCTGTAGTATGTTTTCAATCCAATACCATATTTGAATGTAAGCAGCAGGAGTAGTATTCACTTACCTTCCTTACCAGTTTGCAAATGTGAGCACGTGAGTCCGTGCATGTGCTTATCCTAAAAAAGGGAGCCTAAATAGGATGCCATAGAGCCAGGGTGAGTGGGCAGAGCCACCCATGATTCGGCCGAACCTGTCTGAACCGGCAGAATACCAGCTCTGCTAAGCAGATTTGTTCTGGCCTACAATTGCTATTAAAACTTCAGATACAATAACACTGAAGTTCTACCACTGTCCATCTTTATTTTCTGGAAAATGATGCACAGAAGTGTAAACTGTGGTTCACGTCGGCTAGACTTCCTCTGCTTTAAATGAAAGAGGAGAAGTGGAATGTTGTCTTCTTTATAAAAAAAATAATCATAACATAAGCTGTGCTAACAATGTACATTTTTCTTTCCCAAATCCAGTAAGCAAGACAAAGATAAAAACAAAAAGACCCCTTCCTGCCCTCAGGAACTCACAGAGTCTATTTTGACAATAGAGGAGAGAATAGAATAAGGGAGGGACAAGAGCAATGTATTAAACAACAACAACAAATATAGAAAAATAGAAAACTTGCTCCAGGAGTCTTAGAATATTACTTTTTTTTTTCATGCGGCCAAGACAAAGAAACATGAATAGGATTAATGTCTCCTCTTTTGTTTGTGATCAAAATGCAATGTAAAATATTCATGGCAAGTAAAATGTGTGCATCATAATAAAAAAAGGAAAGCATTTTGCTCATTTCTCAGGGCAGTCTGCTCAAATTCCCCTATTCTGAAAATCAGATTGTTATTGCACGCCCACAAATATGCATTCAGAATGAGAGATCCAAGGGCAAGAAAAGATGGAGAGAGGGGAAGGGAGGAGGGGGAGAGGGAGAGGGAGAGAGAGAGAATTCTCAATCATTATTAAGAAGTTTGCTAGAATTAGACATTATATTTTTATGCATTTTAAAAGGGAATAAAGATACTCTCAGCTGATGGCCACGGAGCAAAATATAACAGGCATGTCATTACAGCAAATGCATAATGTATAGGTTCCACGGCATTTACAAACTATATTATGTTAATATTCTTGCAGACTTCAGTCTCCTCCCGTTAATAAGATGCCATCCATGCTTAAAATCAGGGATCCTGAGCCACACATATATGAAGATGAGGATAAAGAAGACCTTTGCACAACTGAGGGTTATGTGCTAGTTATGCTCTTTCCTGGACCAACAATCCCTATGCACAGTCACTCTTGCCCTAGTCACTTCCCGTCTTGACTATTGAAACGCACTCTACATGGGTCTGCCTTGGAAGAGCTGCCGGAAGCTCCAGTTGGTGCAAAATGCAGTGGCCCACAATTGTTTTGCACAAGTTTCAATGTACACATGTATAAACGCTCCTGCAAGAGCTGCATTGGTTGCAGATTTTTCTTCCAGGCACAATTCAAGATGTGGGTTGTCACCTTTAAAGCCCTTCATGGCTTGGGGCCAGATTATCTGAGGGACCGTCTCTTGCCGGTCACATCTACCAGACCCACCAGAGCGAGGAGACAAGGAATGTTGTGGGTCTCATCCCCTAGGGCAGGGATTGGCAACCTTAAACACTCAAAGAGCCATTTGGACCCGTCTTCCACAGAAAAGAAAACACCGGGAGCCACAAAACCCTTTTGACATCTAAAATGAAGATAGCACTGCATATATATATATATATTTAACCTTTATGCTATGTTTAAAAAAACTATAGTATGTTGCATTTATGAAATCAATGAACCGCTACAGAGAAAACAAATTTTTATTTCTTCATGCAATAGAAACATTTTGAATGCCGAAAAAGAAGATGGGTCGAAAACCTCAATAAATTGCGTGCCAGTGAGTATCGCACATTGGCAGTTGTGATTCATATTTTGAATGACAGGGAGCCACAGCAGAGGGATGAAAGAGCCACATGTGGCTCTAGATCCATGGGTTGCACACCCTTGCCCTAGAGAGATACACCTGGTGGGACCCAGAAGAAGGGCCTTCTCGGTGGTAGCTCCCCCTCTTTGGAACATCATTCCGGCAGAGATTAGAATGGCCCCCACTCTCACACTCTTATGGAATGCACTGAAGATCTGCCAGCAGCCCTGGGGAAACCAGAGTGGGATGGAGCCCATTAAATGGCTTCTGTAATATGTTGTTGCCAGGATAGGGGGTTATTTTATTATATCATATTATTTATTAATTTATTATACATTTCTCCCTTTTATTAGTTTTATTGATTTTATAGGAGGTTTTTATATTCTTGTAAGCCGCCTTGAGCCACCATGTGGAAAAAGGTGGCAATATGAATTTCCTAAAATAAATAAATGGAACCTATCAGAGTACAAGGGACGAGGTGGCTCAGTAGCTATGATGCTGCGCTTCTTGATCAAAAAGGTCGGCAGTTCAGCAGTTCGAATCCCTAGTGCTGCATAACGGAGTGAGCATTGACCTACCTCCCCTCACACCTAAAATATTCTCCTAGTTCAAAACAATCTAGCAAAGTAAATCTGCCTGTTTGGTACACTACTCTATTCTCCAAATGGAGTGATGGTAATAACAAGTTTAGTGTATAGTTAAGTTTTCTTCCTTCGAATGAGTATTCCACCCACAGTCTACCCTGGATAACTGAGCCACCTTAAATAATGGGAAGAAATCCATGCCTTGAATTTAAAAAATTGTTTTTAAAAATCCCATATAATGTATCAATATCACTATGACTGTTATAGAGAACTGGGAATGGAAATATAAGGTTGGAAGAAATTTTGCTGCAAAGGTCCCAAAAGCTACCAAATAATAGGGAGCAAAATAAAGCTTTTTTTTATTAAAAACAAAAAAAAGTTGCATCTTTACATCCTTTTCAGACTGTGCTAAAAATTGTCAAGTAACATTTGGTGTCTAAAAGATGAATCACAGTTAACAACCAGCTGTGTAAACAATAGATTCATTACTTTTCATGCTGCTTTAAAGCTGGGGATTTTCTTTCCTCTTAGTAAAGTTGCCAAATTTGCAACTTGAGAGAAAACAGCTTTACATTTGCACTCGGAATGTGTCAAATGTGTAAGGGCCAAAGGGAAATGTGGCTTGTCAGCAACAAGCACAACCCAGAAAGCTACCCACAACCAGCCTTCCTGTGATGCTGTCAACGAGGGGTGGAATGGGGTGATGACAATTCATCAACTCTTTAGATGTGATCAAAGTGACTTTTGTTTCTTTTTTTTATGACCCTTTAATTCATTTAATCGGGGTGGAGTTGGGGTGACTGAATGGAGCTCAACATTTACTGGCTGATGCCCTTCCTGATGCCTACACGGAGTTCACAGCAGACATTTTCTCTAAGCACCTCGATAGAAAAATATCAGTCACTGCCTAGGATTGAACTCTCAACCTTCCTAGTGGGAGGTGAGCATCTTCACCTCTACGCCACAGCACCACTCAGGATGCAGTCACTAAATTCAATCTCAACTTGGTCCAATGTCTCTGAGCTGGATTTTCTAGTCCTATTTGCCCTACATTTTTTATCCTCACAAATTGTTATTCTTAGTGTGTGAATTTTATAATTTTACTATTTTTTTCATCCTCACAAATTGTTATTTTTAGTGTGTGAGTTTTATCATTTTACTATGGTTTTTATGCTGTTTTAACTTTTGATTGGGAGCCTCCCAGGGCTGGTTGTAAAATGGGCAGCAAGATAAATGTTTTAAATAAAGAAATAAACTCACCTATTGACCAGTTGTGGGACAAAAGACGGCTAAGAGTATTAACCGAACCTCTTGGAGAATCCCAAATCATGCCGTGCAACAAAAGTCCACATTGTTTTGGGTTTTCAAGCTGTTCTTTGTTTGCTCAGCTCTTCGCCAGTCTGTCGGATGTGTTTCTTCTTTTTTTTAATCATCTGTTTGCTTTCCTTGGAAAGTTAGAACAGGTTGTCCCTGCGTAACTCTGGATTGTGCTCATAGGCTCGCAATTCCTGGATGTCACTCTAGTAAGAAGCACTAGCAGGACTCTAGTTTATATATGTTCATTTATTATATTCATGAAGATGGTGGCCCCAGCAAGACAGAACAATATTTGAAATCAGAGCTCTGTGACTGAATGGGCGGTGCCTAGATTAAATTAACAGAGTTGAAAGGGACCTTGTAGGTCATCTAGTCCAAACCCCTGCCCAAGCAGGAGACCCACACCATTTCTGACAGATGGCAGTTCAGTCTCTTCTTGAAATCCTCCAGTGATGAAGCTCCCACAACTTTTGAAGGCAACTTCTGTTCCATCGGTTGATTGTTCTCACTATTAGAAGATTTATTCTTATTTCCAGGTTGAATCTCTCCTTGATCAGTTTCCATCCTTTACTCCTTGTCTGGCCTTCAGGTACCTTGGAAAATAGGTTGACCCCTTCCTCTCTGTGGTAAAAGTAAAGGTCCCCCTTGCACATATGTGCTAGTCATTCCCGACTCTAGGTGGCAGTGCTTATCTCCGTTTCAAAGCCAAAGAGATAGCCCTGTCCGAATACGTTTCCGTGATCATATTGCTGGCATGACTAAATGTTGAAGGCACACAGAACACTGTTACCTTCCCACAAAAGTGGTCCCTATTTTTCTACTTGCATTTTTACATGCTTTTGAACTGCTAGATTGACAGAAACTGGGACAGGTAATGGGAGCTCAATCCGTTATGCGGCACTAGGGATTCGAACCATGGCCGATCTTTCTGATTGACAAGCTCAGCTTCTTACCCACTGAGCCACTGCTTCCCTACGCTTCTCTGAGGCTGCCCCTCAAATATTGGAAGGATGCTATCCTGTCTTCCTTGGTCCTTCTCTTCACTTGACAAGCCATGCCCAGTTTCTGTAACTGTTCTTCATTTTGTTTTAGCCTGACTCCGTAAACGGAATGATCACGTCACGTGTAAAATTACCCTCATTGTCAGGTTGGGAGGGAAAGAGGGATTTCACTTCATGCTTACAATCTTGACTTAGTCTTTAGTTAGCTTTCTGCTTGAGAAAAATAGCTGAGTTTTGATAACACGCTAAACATGGATTTATGAACTACAATTCCCATATTTGCATAATCTGCTTTTTTTGCCAAAGACACCATTGCAACATGTAATTCAACAAATGCAAAAAAAGAGAATGGTTTTGTAACTTACTTAGGTTATGTCATAAGAATGATAACCACCATAATGTGAAAAATCAAGGAACCAGCTAAACAGACTTCCTGAATAGCTGTGGGAGCCGCCGGTTGCTCTGTTGAGAGCTCCCAGCCCAGGCGTTCGTTAGAGGCTTTTATTTTGACATCTAAAGCTATTCAGGAAGTCTGTACTAATTTTCAAAATACACTATACACTTCGTTTAATGTTTTTAGTATTGTAAAAAAAAATTGCTCCTCAACCCTTTAAAAAAAATTTGCCCCAAAGCTGTGATGGTGAACCTATGGGACGCGTGCCACAATGGCATGTGGAGCCATCTCTGCGGGCATGCAAGCTGTCTCCCAGGTCAGCTCCACTGCGCATGCACTTCCAATCGGCCACATGATTTTCAGGCCTCTTCTGGGAGATGCACACACCTGTGTGTGGGTGGGGGTTGTGCATGCATATTTGGGTGGTGGGGTCCTGTGGATTCAGATAAGAGAATTATGTCATACTCCATTTAAAAAAGACTTTTCTGAAAGTCTGGTAACCTTTAGTGCAGTGATGGCAAATCTTTTTATCCTTGGTTACTGAAAGTGTGTGTGCGCTTCCCCTGTGCATGCATGCGTGACCCCCATTTTGCTGCTAACAGGCCTCCCTGAAGCTCCCGGGACCTAAAAAGAGGAATGAGGGAATGTGGCCCCCTATTTTTGGTCCCTGGAGGCTTCAGGGAGGCCTGCTAGCACCAAAATGGGCGTTGTGCACACATGTGCGGAGGTGGGACCTGCAGGGGGGATTGCATTATGGATGTTGGCATGCCCGTGCTTTTGGCACCCAAGGAAAAAAAGGTTTGCCCTCACTGCACTAAAGATAGAGGTTCAGAAAATCTTTTTTGAGTGGAATATGATATGATTCTCTTAACTGAATAGGAGAAACATCAGTTTATAAAGAAAGTGATTTAAATAGGGGAAGGTTCAAGTCGCCTTGGTATTCCCTTAACTGAATGATTGCACTAAGGGACGTTGGTAGTGGATGTCTTTGTTAACCATATAAAATCAACAATTCTCGAATTTCTTTCTGTCTTGTTTGTTCAGACTTCTTTTATATATTAGGACTTACGTTTATAACAGGTAAAGATACATCAGACATCAGGGAAAGATTGTAAATAGATTTTCACAAGCTATACAGCTACTCCTTGAAATTATTTCCATGTGGTTGCAGTAGAAAGTGACTTTAAAATTATTCTAGTTACAAAATAGAGATATCCTTTGAATGTATTTGTAGACTATCAGTCTGTGGTATGAAAAGCCTCTTAATTTTTTTCTTCTCCTTGAGCCTTGAGAACAATGCTTTGTCATTCATCCACATTTTTATCTCGTACAAATACTTTAAGAAAAGGGATTTAGCAGGGAATCAAACATTTTCTTCTCTATATCAGATAAGGTCCAGCTAATTATTAGTCCCCTCACCATATTGTTTGCTTTTGATAATTGCAGAGAAATATTTAGCATAACTCCAGTTTGGTCCTTAGTCCTTTGCAGCTAAAACAGACTAATACCTTCATAGAGGTATTCTTGTTTACAGAGATGAAGATGTGCTTATCTTAAAATCTTAACTATTAAATTTCAATAATAGTGGTGTTTATGTATCAAAATAGTCTTGAAATAATTGTCCAGAAATGCCAGTCTATATTCTATGCTATGGAAGGACTTTAAAAGAAAAAAGAGGAACATGGCGGAAAAAATATCCTCGTGACCTTTAGACAAAAGTCCTAACAGGTGACTTGTAAAACTGTTATCATTTCATTACTTCATTTATTGAGCAATTTGTAACTGAGAGAGCTTCTAATATTAACAAAAAATTACTGGAAGTTAAATGTAGCTTTTTTCTACTTAGAATCAGTATTGCTATTCAGATAAACAGCAATAATTTATCTTTGTAGGTTTTACATTTAAAAGATGCTTCTATTTTGTAAGAGATTATATTATAATTTACTACCTGAAATATATTTTTTCTTCTTTCTCATTTTTTTTAATCTTTCAACATTCAGCAGCATTGTTATTCAAAACAAAAATTTTACTTCCTTTAATCTGTTATTGTTTAAAATATTTTTGACAATGTAAGCATCTTATACTGTTTTTATTTTGCAAAAGAATAATGTATTTATTTATTTATTTATTTGATTTATATCCCGCCCTTCTCCTGGAAAGGACCCAGGGCGGCAGTATGATTGCTGATGTACATCAGGAATGTGGCACTTCATATTTGAAATGAATGAATCATTTCACAAGTTAGTGCATTGCTTGAACTCTAATTCAGTGATAAGCAAAATGAATTTGTGTCCAAAATACATGGTTTCTATATATCCCTGGTATATTGCGGATATAGAAGTAACTTTTCATGAAGACATAGTTGTCACATGACAGTAGTCATACTCAGGTCCTGGCTGGCCACGCCCTGCCCCTCCCAGGCCCATTTTTTACCCTCCCTGAGACTGTGCATGTGCCCTGCACTTATCTGCATCCAAAATGGGCCACAGCTCATTTTGGATGCAGGTAAGTGCAGGGTGCATGCTCAGACTCAGGGAGGGTAAAAAATGGGCCTACCAGAAGTTAGGGTCTCCAGAGGATCTCCAGAGCCTGGGGAGGCAGTTTTCACCTTCCCAGAGGCTCGAGGAAAGCCTCCAGAGCCCGAGGGAGAACAAAAACGCCCTCGCCTGCAATGGTGCAGGAAGCCGACTAAATTACCCCCACCATGGCTGCTCCCACTCAGCAACCAGGCAGACCCCTTGCTCAAAGTTTTGAAGCCCATTCCTGAGTAATTTCACAAAGTACTTCCTTTGTGTCTAACTTAGAAATTGACAGAACTCAGCAGTTAGAATGTAGAGGGCCCAGTGCATTGCATTGTTGCTTACTTCTTTATGAATAAAGTACAGGATGCTGATTATTATTTAAAGAAACCTTATAAGGCAGGGATGTCAAACTGGTGGCTCATGGGCCGGATTAAGTTACACACAGGCCACACCCACCTCAGTTCCGCAAAGGGAAATAAGCCACGAAACATCACATGACGCCATGAGTTTGACACCCATGTTATAAGGTATAGCGCCAAGCTGCTTGAGACAATGCTTTCTGTAACTATATGATTCCATGCCTCACAGCCCAGTTCACTAAAGTTATCTGGAGAGACTTAGTTACAATACAATAGCAGAGTTGGAAGGGACCTTAGAGGTCTTCTAGCCCAACCCCCTGCCTAGGCAGAAAGCCCTATACCCGTGATGGCGAACCTATGGCGCAGGTGCCACAGGTGGCACGCGGAACCATTTCTAAGGGCACACAAAGTGTTGCCCTGTCAGCTCCAGCATGCATGTGTGTGTTGGCCAGCTGATTTAGGCCTTCTTTTGAGGCCGTTTTTCGCCCTCTGGAGGCTTCAGGGAAGCTCCTG
>JAPKID020007520.1:0-10239 GCA_026931265.2 Tropidonophis doriae | reverse complement strand
GTATGACTAGCTGATGAGAGCTAAATAGCTTGAAATAGATCTATACTAGTCTCCCTTTATTTATTTATCAGCACAAAACATATAACACATACACACACACACCCCACATACATATATTTCCCGTCCTTACACGGGAAAAGACCTGAATACAACAAAACCAGCTCTAAAATATACTGGTATATTTTTTTTTTTAAACTTTCAGCCTTCAGACATTTTTGAGTTTCCTCTTCTTTACTACACCAGAAATGCTCTACAGCTGTATTTTATCCAACACACATCTTTAGCTTTACCTTCCTGTAAAGTTCCTGTGAACTCATGGAAAGTTTAATAGGTTATTCTTTCATAATTTATGGGAACTTAATAGCTGTTCAGTTTCTCAGATGTCAGAATCCTATTTCCTAATATAGGCACAGAGGATGGGCATGGTTGCACACAATCAAGGTCTACAAACTTTTCTGCAAACTTGCATAGAGGCAAAGTCTACAAAACATCTATGTTTATATGAATCCTATGGGGCTAAGATGCAAAGATTTTCACAAAAAATGTATTTAGCTAAAACTGCACCATGCATAAAGTTGACATATGGTTAGACATAAATTATGCTACGCTATTCGAACCAAAAGAGGAATTTGCAGAACTTGCTTTTTAACTTCACAGTCAACGACTTCAACTTCTTCAGTGCCATCAGATGGAGAAATCTCAGTTCCATAGAACAAGGTAGTAGCAGCAACCAGGAAATCAGAAACGGAAGCTGAATTGCTATTGACAATGCAGATGAAATACTGTGCTAGAGATACAGCATTTAACTTACTACAACTTCCCTTTGAACATGATTAATTTTCCTGATTCAAGGTGATAACAGAATGTAAATTTTATATAGTTTTCTAAAAATCAACTTCCTAGCAATGGAAAGTGCACTTTCCCCCCTCCAATTATATACTTGAATAGTGACTTTCCCCGTATCTGCCTAACACGAACATTTGATGGGGATCACATTTGTAAGGCCAGTTACGTATACAAGGACTGCCATCAGAGAAGGGTTAACCTCCAAATGTTCACCAAATATAAAGGGAGAATTTAATGCCCACTAACCACTTTGAATCTACCCTCCTGCGAAAATTAATTATTAGTACCGGACTCCAAAATGTAGGCCACAACACTTATGATGACCACAAGATGGCAGCAAACATAGTTTTCCATATATCTTTATTGCCATCTAGTGGCTGACTAGGTTTTTGCAATCTTATTAGGAATGAAAGACCTACTGTGGTTTCATCTCAAGTCAAGACTAGTAGTTGGTTATTTCGGTCTTTACTGGAATAGAAGAGCTAGATGAATATGTGTAAGAGTTATGATTTCTGTCACTCTTTTGTAACTATTCCATCCCATTCCCATACTACCTGAGCATTTTCTCATAGCAAATGCTTGTTTGCTTCTTCCCAGACTCACTCTTGCAACCTCAAAAACTGGCTCAGTATAGCCTACAACTGTTTTAACACAGAAGAAAACTTGAAACAAGGCATCCCCGATAGTGGATAGAGACTGATGTGGCTACAAATGTTTGTTTTTCATTAAGGTCTGGGAGGATAAAATGATAAAAAAGGAAAGAGAAGGGGAGAGAGATTGCATAGATCAATGGAAACTGATGTATGAAGGAATAAAGGAAATTAAGACATTTTTTTAAAGAACAAGACAGTTTTGAAATGCCAGGCTGGCAGAAGAGGGGAGACCAACTTTGGGAAAATATTTATTTATTTATTTAATTGGATTTCTAGACCGCCCTCTCTCCCCGAGGGGACTCGGGGCGGTGTACAGGTAGAATTAAAAAATATCAAAAACCATAACAATACATGTAAGCTAAAATCAAATTAAATAATCCTCTGTACCAATTTATAAAAATTAAAACTAGACCCATAAAACCGAATAAAATAATTTAAAAAGTATATTAAAAATATATTAAAAAGGTGGCAGGTACTTCTGTAAAAGATTATAAAACCAATAATATACATTGGTATAAACACTATAAACAATAATGAAAAAATATACAGAGTTTTGAAATGACATTTCATAACCATTCTTAAACTAAAAGGAAATCTAAAATATAGTCACAAGCGAAATGAAACCAGTTGCAAATTTAAATAAATAAGTAATGAAATTAAAATTACAAAAATAACTGTTCATTGAGTTTCAGATTAATATAGGTTATGTCAAACAAGGCTGCAAGACGGTTTTGCTATACACACCAATATTGTTTTTCTTTTTAAAAATTTGGTTTTGTAAAAGTTTTTTTTAAAATGTCCTCTTCATGGACCTCCTTTGAGCTCCATGGGCCCTGGGAAAATGTACTAGTGCACTCCCCTTTCCTCAGGCCTGGAAATCGAGTTTGACACCTCTGCTCTAGAAAGAACTTTGTTTCCTAGACAGTGTGGATCAGCGTTTTTAGATCTGAGATCATCGGTGCTCTAGCAAAGGAAGGAGGATGAACTTGGGTAGATGGGAGGGGGGGTGTCCTCCGATAGATAATATTGTACCCCATAACTGCTTGGCTCCAGGGCCTCCTCCAGGCTACAAGGCCTTCATGGCTTCGGATTATGGCAAGTGAAGTCCAACATACTTTTGAAAGGAACTAGGCTACAGAAGCTTGGCTCCAGGCACTTTCCCACAGTTATTTTACACCATCTACTATATCCAATGAGATCTGCTGCCAAGCGTATTATTGGCTGTCCAAACCAAGGGGCAAGTTCCTTGCTCTCTACATTATCCTTGTCCAGCTTCTCCTTTTCCAATTTTTCCATCCTTTTTTTTTCCCTCCTGCAAATCTTTTTCACTTGTGTTTCTCAGATGACGCAATATTTTGAGCGATAAACTAATCTGATGATATGGATTCACCCAACACAGTCATGCACAAAAAAGATAAAATCTGGTTAAATGTATATTAAGTGTATGTATAGATTCTAAATTATCCAGGTCATGACCTGGATGACTGAGAATCTCCATAGACATTTAGTTATGCAGGTCGGGGACAGGTTAAACATTGCATGTGTGAATGTAGTTATTAGGTTTGTAAGTATTCTGGTTAAGTGTGTGTTGAATAGATACAGTCTCCATTTCCACAAATTTCTTTGGGCTGCTTTATTTTCCAAACTTTAATCTTCTAATGAAAGTGCTGAAAAGAAAAAAGAAGTAAATAATGGACACCATGTTACCTGGAAGGACTCCAGCATCCATTCTGGACCTTCCAGTCCTGCCATCACTTTCTCTTCCCCAACTCAGAAAAAAAACAGAAGCAAAGAAATGAAAGAGTGAGTTAGTGAGAGAGAGAGAGAGAGAGAGAGAGAGAGAGAGAGAGAGAGAGAGAGAGAGAGAGAGAGAGAGAGAGAGAGAGAGAGATGCTGGGGCCACATTTTGTTCCTTCTTACAGATTTTCTGCTATATTTTCTCCCTCCCCACTCTGCCAACTGTTCAATTGGCACCCAAAGTGGCACTGCAATGCATTGACATGCCCCATGAACAAAATCCCACCTGTTTTTTCTGCAGTGGGTAAGAAGGATGCCTCCCACCCAGCACGATAGTATGGCCAAGGGCTCCTAATCCAGCTCCCACCATGCTTGGGAGGCAGCTGGCTCACCTGGGGGCAGTTACAGGTATGTGAGGCAGCTGAAGTCTCCAAAGGTGTGCATGGAATTGGAACAAGAGGATGCTTATTATCGAGTGGTTTCCTGCTACCTCAGCAGCTCCTCTGGGTAGGGTGCCCCTGAGCTGTTTTTCCGTCGCTGGAGCTGGCCCTGAGGGTAGGCATGGCTGCTCTCCAGGCATGCTTCATCTGCTGCAGGAGAAACCACCCACTTCCTGGCCTGGCAAAGGGGCCAAGGAGGATTATATAAAAGGAAGCAGAATCAAATTAGGGCTGATATACATACGATAAATTCAGCTGCACAATAGCAGGCCTGCCCCTGGAACATTTTTACATAATTGGGAGTTTTTAGGGCCATAGAACTTGAATTCCTGACAACTCTGACTTTAGTGTTAAGACCCAGAAGCTAAGCTGTCAGTCCTCATGAATGGAATGTAACTTTTAGATAGGAAGGCAGTCGGAGTGTTTATAAGAGGTGGGGTTCCTGGGCGCAAAATAGGGACTCGGCCTCTTTTGGGTCCTTCCCTAATTGTCTATGCCCACGCAACCCATTTTATAATTTATTTATGGTTTAATTAAAATCCGCTCGTTGTTTCAAAACAAGAAATAAATAAATTCAACAAGCAAGCAAACAAACAAACAACCATAGAAATAAAATAAAAACCGGGCCAGTTTACAAACTAGTGTAAACAATGAAGCAACAATCTGTAAAATGTTATAAAATCATTTTTAGGTCTGAGAAGTCCAGCTAAGCCACTCATGAAATTTTTATTTCTACATTTTAGGGAGGAAGAGAATGAGAAGCAGATGGGTGCTTGTAGTTGGGTGTATCCTAGAGTAAGGCGAAGTAGTTTGAGAACTGCCAGGTTTAGCTTACCTTGTTGGGTAAGCCTAGAAAACTTTGATTCAATCCTGGCTTAGTGTGGTCTGTGTAGCCAGGAAGAGCTGGATAACTCATCTCAACAATTTATTTGTTTGTTTTTACATACCTATCTCAGTGGCTGAAATTATCTTATCGTATTTATTAATTAACCCTATAAGGCCGAAGGGATACGGTGGCTCAGTGGCTAAGACGTTGGACTTGTCATTCAGAAAGGTCGGCATTCAGCGGTTCAAATCCCTAGCGCTGTGTAACGGAGTGAGCTCCCGTTACTTGTCCCAGCTTCTGCCAACCTAGCAGTTCAAAAGCACGTAAAAATGCAAGTAGAAAAATAGGAAACACCTTTGGTGGGAAGGTTACAGTGTTCCCTGCGCCTTTGGTGTTTAGTCATGCTGGCCACATGACCACGGAGACGTCTTTGGACAGCACTGGCTCTGCTTTGAAATGGAGATGAGCACCATCCCCTAGAGTCAGGAACAACCAGCACATATGTGCCAGGGGAACCTTTACCTTTACCTTGAGTACATTGCCATGACCACCCATCAGCCCTTCAAGCAGAGCAGAATAAGAAACCAAAGTATTGCTAGCCAATACAATTTTTAATGTAAAGTTATAGTGACAGAATCTTGCAAGTCTGAAAAAGCTCCCCCCCCCCTAGCTTGTGAGGCTAGGGAAGGTCTTGTCTGAGATGCCAGTTGGATTATACTTCTATCCCAGACGCAGATTTATCTGACCATTTTATTGGTTGTGGCTTTTCCTTCTGTGCCTCAAGGTTATTCCTTCTTCCCACTAAATCTCCATCTGGCCTGTATGTTCCTACTCACCCAAGCCAAGAAACAGGCCTTGGAAGCATTTGAATTTGCCCTTTCCTTTTCAACATTTTTCCTTCCATTCTACAGACCCGCTCGCTTAGCTCCTCGGAGCCCAGTCTCTGGAAGAACAGCCTCTTCAACAAGTTCAGAAATTTTGGTTGGCACAAGCGCCGCAGCAGCCATTTTGAGCTCTCAAATTGTGTTGATAACGCCGCATGTGATCCTTGGTTTTTGGGGCGGCTTCAGAGACCGGCTGTTGGCAGCTGTGTGGTTATGAAGAGTAGACCTGACGTCTGCCCTCAACCCCATGAAACGGAGAAGGAGAAATTCCCATCTCAATCAAGCGAAATGAATTCTGTATGGTCAGATGTGGTCCCATCCACATCCTTAGATGCTCTGCATTTCTGGGTAGACAAGTCCTTCTCCATCAGCTATTCTTCTCTGGACTGTACAACCGCATCCAAAATAGAAGAAGGAGACCTGGGGGAAACTAGCGAACATCCCAAGTTTCTCTCTGGTTCGGTTGAAAACATATTTGAAGATCATTTAACTTCAGAAACGTCTCTGCTTTCTATGGTGGGGAATTTGGAAAACCCGAATGACCGCACTGGGCCCAGAAAGTCTGGACATTTTGGCCAAGGGACAAGGTTTAAGAGTGTAATGGCAGGCCCACACATCTGGTGGCCTCCAGGACTAGTGGAGGGTGCCAAAACTACCCCAACCAAGAATCCTTCAATCATTCGCTATGAGATTATGATCACAATGACTAAGTCAGAAGAAGAAGATGTGGAAGCCAAACCCACAGCCGGCTGCGGTGAGCACAGCTTGCCTTGCCATTCACCTGGGAAGGCAGCACTTTCTCTGGGGGTTGCTGAATTAGAGAAAAGAGATGGACAACGTCACCAGAAACCAGCCAGACCGGCTCTTCGGTTGTCAGCCGGCAAGGAATTCGAAGACTGCAACAGGTTGCATGGGGTGGAAACCTGTCAGGTGTGCAGCTTGATAGCAGCCTCTGCCACGAAGAGCCTGCCAGTTCCGCGGGGACTGCAGAGCAGCCCAAGGGAAGGAACGCAGCGGAACGGGGCCGATCCAGGGCATTCCGAGAATGGCACCACGGTGGAAGGGAAAGGCAATATAGCATTGGAGACCTCGGCCAAGAGGTACGTGGGGAACAGGGTTGGGAAGCTGGGCATCGCAGCAGGTGTGTTCTCTGAACCAGCCCTGAACTGCTGAGAAGGGCTCGGGAGACGTGCCTTGGCAAAGAAAAGAGAGAAAGCTGGATGGTCATTTTTCACCTTTTCAGTCCACTAAACCTTGGGAGGTCCTGGTTGCCTGTTGGGATAGTTTATCCCACAACAGCTCAGGTGGGGCGTTTTAACTCTTAACCTGCCAGCAATCTTTGGTTGGGAACTGAATGAAGCAGTTATCAGAGAAGAGAAAAGATGGAGAAGGGAGGTGGGGACAGGTTGGGAGGCAAGGTTGCGGCTGGTCCGTGGTTCAGGATGTGTGTAGAATGCAAAGAGGGAGAGAGACAGACAGACAGAGAGAGACAGACAGACAGACAGGGAGAGGGAGAGGGAGAGAGAAAATAAGGAATCAATCCCCCATCCTATTTGCTGCAATCCATGTGACATGATTTTTGGGTGGGAAGCTTGGGTTCGATTGGAAGAGGATTATGGAAACTGTACTTCAGCATCACCAGAGGTGCTAGGGGGTAGGTAGCATCGTTGCCAGTTGTTCCAATGGCTGAATAGTTGAAGGAAAAGTAAGGAATGCCATTAAACTCGTGCCGTCTTCTCTATAAAAAGTTTGAACTTAGCTTCCTTCCATAAAGCTGAGTGACGAAGGAAATCCCAGGGAGTCTGGAGAAGATTATTCCTTTGCAAGATTGCACAGGATTATAATTAGTGGGTCTGCAAATGACAGATGCATTTCCTCATTTTTTTTCCCCAGAGCCTTTGGATATTGCAAAGGGCTAGGAAAGAAACCAATGACTTGGGCTGTTGCTAAGGACTGAGATATATATATATATATATTAATTCAGCAATTGCCTGGCTTTCCTGTGCTGGGACCCACTTATGCATTGCTCAAATTAAGGAGAAAAAGGAATGGCAGTGTGCAAGATGGTTGCACAAGTTAATTTATAGGTAGCGATGCACAGTTGGAAATAATAACTATAATTTATATAGAAATTAAAGGTATTTCTACCTACTAGGGAAGAGCTTTGGCCAGGTGACAATTCCTTCATGCAGTTGTGAATGGGTGATTTCAATGCCTGTGTGCATCCAACTCCCCCCCCCACACACACACACACTTTAAGATGGATGTAGGATGGACGGTACCTTAAAATGTATTAGCTATTTAGGAGGCTATGAAGGTGATCTTGTGAGTGATATTAAGATGCCTTTTAAAACAGAACTAACTATTTGAACAATGCTGGCCTTTTGCTTAAGTGTGTTTCTAATTGGCTATGTCTGTACTATGTGTGAAACCTCTATGTGTGAGAGGTTTCCTATTGTTAGTCAGCTTGAGCATGGAAGTGGGTGGCACATAAATAATAAGTAGATTCCCATAAATGAGGAACACCTTCAAATAGGTGTCTTTTGTATAGCAGAACATATGACCTCCTTATTTCCCCTTAAGGACTTCAAAAGACGTTAGTAAATAGCAGTAGTTAGTGGGTAAAAATAAAATAATTGAAGACTGGGTTCCAATAAATCTCCACTTAAGGAATATTTAATCATTTCTATTGGACTGAGTAGAATTTGCTTCCGAGAGAATGTAGATTGAATTGCATTATGACCAGATAAAAGGTGAGTGCTTTTCCACCTGATGTATCTTCAGATAGATCCAGCACAGACATCTAGCTCTGTATTGCAGACCGATCCTTATTATGTCCTGTTTTGTTGCGCTCTTGAGCTGTCTTGTTCACATTACCGGGGTTCTATAAAGCATGGAGGAAAGAGGGATGTATGACGCATGCTTATTTTGGGAGAGCACATGTTGCAGCATAGGAACACTGCCAGAAGAAGTCGAATACGTCTTTCTCAAAGCCCTACAGCTTTTGCATGTGTTGATGGGTACATCCTTAGGTGAATTCTAGTTCAGAAGTTCAAAAATATTGGCTGCTAGGGTGATCAACAATGGAGCCGTAGGATTAAAAGTTTGCCTTGGGATGTTGTCTTGGGAGAAAGAGAACAAACAAACAAACCTAAATATGAACACAACTTTGAATAGAGCTTTATTATTTCAGAGCCAAAGCATCTCCGTGAACTGAAGTTTCGTTTGCCTACTCATTCTCAAATGGGGCAGTTAGTTAAAGGACAAAATCCTACTTATGGGACAATAGCAGATAGAGTCACATCCTCTGGCTGTTATTGCCCAGACAGCATCAAAGAAAGAGGATTTGGGAAAAGGAAGTCCCTGTCATTCCTGTGGTCTATTTCTCTTGCCTTCTGGACATTTCTTCCTTTGTGGGAATGGAGATCTGAAGCTTAATTCTGAATGAAGGACACGAGGAACCAGTAACGGCAGACAAGTAGCAGATCCCCAATATTCATTGTCATGTGTTTTCATCCTTGGGAAAGATTCAAGGTTTTGGATGAGAATCTGTAGTTTGCAAGCAGCCCTGCTCTTAATGGGAGAGAACAGCGGAGACAAAGTTGAGGTAGAGGAGCGTTGGGGAGCAGGAAGGGCCTTGCTTGAGCCCCTTAGGCCAGATGGAATACTCTGAAGAGCTGTATTTTTTCTTTGTGTTGCAAGCTTTCATATTAGGATTATGGTGTGAATAGAGACATGGGTCTCTGTGTGTTATAGTGGTCACTTCTAGAACTTTTTCTTTCAAAAGCCAGCCATCAAATTAGTGTCTGCTTTGAAAAGTAATGTGAGAATGCCTGACAAGTCCAAACAGCTGGTCAAGAACAACAACTCAGAGTCCAGTAAAGTGGCTTTAATGCTACTGTTAGGGATTAACGCAGAATCTTGGAAAAAGCAAGAAGAATGTATTAGTGAGTTCATTTAGGTGGAGTCTCTTGGAATGTTTTGAATAGTTTCTACCCCGTTTTGTTGTGACCTGAGCTGCGGGGCTATTTATGAGATATGCTACCAACTCTTGTCTCTTGGTTGATTATGTCTAATGCGCCTTCCATTGCTGCCCTAGATTTCCAACACTATCTCCCAGGGCCTTTTGGTATCGTCCCATCAATATCCTGCAAAGATATGGTTGGCAGGCGGTGAAGGATTGGCTGGGGGTTTTAAAAACAGTGAAAGTGATCTCCTTTAGAATACCAGAAGCCGTTTCCCCTTGGAAGTTGCCTAAAACTTCTATGCCCAACCTCTAGTTGGTACCTATGAGAGGCAGGTATTAAAGGCACTGGACTAAATAAAGATGGCGGCAGGAGCTTCATGTCTCTCACCAACACTTTTTCTTCACACAGTGCTAGCCTAGAAAATAATGCTAGGTTGCACTTTGTTCTCAACTTTGGGAAAACTAGCTGAAATTCCCAATGTTTGCCTCCTTAATTGGTCATCAAGATGTTGCTGTTAGTCATCAAGCTAATTAAACAGCCCACACATTTAGAGAGATGAAGCTATGATAATTCCACTTTAGTGTCTGCAGAAGGGAACTTCTACGCAAACCACCTCAGGAGAACAGAAAACAAAGACACACATGCATTTTTAAGAACTAAAAGCTGTTCTCAGCCAGACCCAATATAACTTGTCATTTCTTTCCTTGGGTATTAACTGCAAATATACCTAATCCCAAGGGATGTGGTGGCTCAGTGGCTAAGACGCTGAGCTTGTCGATCAGAAAAATCAGTTGGTCAGTGGTTTGAATCCCTAGCGCCGCGTAATGGAGTGAGCTCCCGTTACTTGTCCCAGCTTCTGCCAACCTAGCAGTTCGAAAGTCTGTA
>JAPKID020007519.1:0-10240 GCA_026931265.2 Tropidonophis doriae | reverse complement strand
CCTTAAATGGAAAAATAATTAATCTTTGTATGAAGCCTTGGAGGCCGCCTGCACCTCCGATATGGATGCCTCTAAAAAAAAATTTTTATACCCTATATACCATTACCCTGTTTAAAAAATTGTAAAAACCAATAAAACTTTTTTCAAAAATAATAAAAAAGAACAAACATAAACAAAGCCAGAATTGAAAAGGCTGCATCTGTAAACAAGCTGAAAAATCAGTGAACTATGTAGTTAGTGGTTGCAAAACAATTATACGCACAAACTACAGACAACATCATAACAAAGTAGCACCAATGGTACATTAGAATAAATGCAAGAAATACCATTTGCCTGCAAACAATAATTGGTGGAGCCACATGGCAGACAAGGGTCAGGATCACAAGGTTAGGTTACAAGGGTCTTGTAACCTAACAGCTTTAAGACTTGCACAGTTCAAATGGCAGCCAACATGACTGGAGGAGGAATTCTGGGAATTTAAGTGCACAAGTCTTAAAGCTGTCAAGTTTGAACGCCCCTGGATTTTTTTCTAAAGGGTTAGGGATGCAAGGGTATTGTAATTTGACAGCTTTAAGACTTGCATACTTCAAATGCCAGAATTCCTGAGCCAACATTTTGGTTGCTAAGGAAGAGCATTGTTAAGTGAATTTCACATTTTACAAGTTAGCCATGCCCACCCAGTCACATGACTGCCAAGCCACTCCCACCCAGTCACATGAACACCATAAAACAGGCCGCACCTACAGAATAGGTTGTAAAATTTTGAAGTCCACCATTGAAATATAAATAGGATGGTAGAGCCAATAGTACTTTGAATGCAATCCCAAAACAACTGGAGCCATACCATTGGCAAATCACTATTAATCATACCTCACCACCCCAGGATAGAAATATAACACCTAGTATTCTCAGATAAACAAGGACAGAATTACATACATACATTCTCATGATATATTCCTCTACGCAAAAGTTTGCAGCTTAAACATTGTGTATTTCCTAGTTTTTGAAGCTTTTTTTACAATTAAACTAATTCTAGAAGTTCCTTTTCCATTCATTTTATTAAACTATATTTATCTCACCTTCTAGAAAATAAATCTTTAAACTGGGATGAAATCACTTTCAGAGGGGAATTATACATAAGTAGTGAACAGCAGCATAAAAGCGAAAAAAATGAAGTAATTTATGATAGTGGACAGCAAATACTTTATTTTGTTAATACAGTATATTATCAACCAAATCTAGCCCCACTGGTGGATATACTGTAGTCAATCATATTCTCTATTTAGTATTTAAAATTCTAGAACTAGCTTGTTCATAGTTTTTAAAATCTGATGTTGACATTTACTTTATGGTATTTATGAGCCAATAAAAATGAAAGAGTCTTCATTAATATTACAGTACCACCTTAGAATTTTACAGCTTTCCAGGCAGACAAATAAAATATGACATGGGATGGGATATTAACATACTATCAACTGAAGCTCTGTATCCATTATCACCTCTGCAGAACCTTCCTCTGAATGGAAGAGGTAGTAAAAGTCCCAAAGTGGCTAAGCGTTTGGACATATTTTAGGTTGATATGTAACTGTTTATGAATTTCGGACTTCAATTTGGATAAGCAGTCTAGTTAAAAAAAATAAAAATCCGTATTGCTTCAATTTCAACTTCAGTGTTGGAAATGACAGTCATTTTAATATTTATTGAACCATTTTTGTTAGAAATATTGTTAATGATAGAAGTTAGCTACTTGGAGTTATAAGCACGTAACAGGGAACCATCCTTAAAGCTGCTTAGTTTAAATACTGTTTAAATCACTCTTTCTCAATCTTAGAAATTTTAAGATATATGGAGTTGCTAGCTGGGGAATTTGGGGGAAATCCATATGTTTTAAAGTTGCTGAGCATGAGAAACACTAGCTTAAATGTTTGAAACTTACTTCCATGATGGTTTGCTTCATTTTTCACTGCTTTCTGAATATAATGGGTTTTCGTTGGTTACGGAAATCAGTGAAGATATTTTATTCCAAAGTGAAAAGAAAATCCACTTTCTGGAAATAGATAACCCAAAGGTGTTTTTTCCAAGAAGTAACTGGCCTTTCTGGTTTTTCTTTGAAGACATTTTGCTTCTCGTCCAAGAAGCTTCTTCAACTCTGACTGGATGATGCGAAATGGAAGGATTTATACTCCTTGCAGACAGATGGTCATTGGCATTTGTTTCGCAGATCATTAAGGTCATGTTAAGGTTAAAATAATGCAAATGACCAGGTTTTTGCAAGGAGTATAAATCCTTCCATTTCCCACCATATAGTCAGACCTGAAGAAGTTTCTTGGACGAGAAGCAAAACGTCTTCCAAAAAAACCAACCTAAAAAATTCAGTTGCCTCTTGAAAAAACTACATTTGGGACAATTATGACCTGGATGACTGAGAATCTTCATAGACATTTAGAAATAGATAACATTCTGTCTTGTCATACCATTGAAAATTAATCTTGAAGGAGGCTTTAAATTAAATACTTTTTCTTCCTAAATAAAAACTCTAGTTCTTTGTGGCATGCAGAGTTTGCAATCAAAAGATTATGATTACAATAGTAACCTTCCTCTCTTTTAGATTCTCTCTTATAAAACTATTAAGGACTTAGAACAAATGTACAGGTAGTCCTCTACTTACAACAGTTCATTTAGTGACCTTTAGAAGTTACAATGGCACTAAAAAATGACTTACGGCCATTTTTCACACTTACAAACATTGCACAATCCCCATGATCACATGTCAAAATTCAGATGTGTGGCAACTAACTCATCTTTATGACTGTTGCAGTATCCTGGGGTCATGTGATCCCATTTTGTGATCTTCTGACAAGCAAAGTCAATGGGAAAGCCTGGTTCATTTAAAAATATTATTTCAAATGCAACTGAGATGTAAACTGGATAGGCTGCAATTTGTAGTCATGTAGGAGACATGGATAATTCTTAACATACATACATACATACATGCATGCATGCAAACATACATTTAAACATAGTATATGGATATATGCTTTTATGTGTATCTTACCTTCCAGTAATGCAAACTTGTTTCTCACATATACTAAAATATGCCTTCTTTTTGGGGCAACTTCTGCTTACTATTGTTAAAATTCGCAAGCATATACAACATTTTTAAATGTCTGTTGCTTTACCCAATGTTTTTCAGGAGAGGAGAGGAAACAAATGCTGTTAGGTGTTTCCTTTTATGTTATAGAGTAACTCATATGATAAATCATTGAATCATATATTAAGAAATCCATACTACATTTTCAGGCCTTTGCATTTTAATTTACCTCTTTCTTCAACTCAAGGAAACATTAATGTCCTTGGATTTAATATAGGTTCTGCCATTATTCTAAGCATTGTGAGTACCATAAACATTTGCAACTGCTACATGAATGCTTCTCATCACTATTTTTTTAAGAGTTATCCTTGTCTCCTACATGACTACAAATTGCAGCCTACCCAGTTTACATCTCAGTTGCATTCAAAATAACATTTTTGTTTTTACATATTACTGTCTGTATCATGGATGAAACAATTAA
Organism: Tropidonophis doriae; assembly: GCA_026931265.2. NCBI lineage: Eukaryota > Metazoa > Chordata > Lepidosauria > Squamata > Natricidae > Tropidonophis > Tropidonophis doriae. The sequence goes on along the minus strand of JAPKID020007519.1, from coordinate 6,668 downwards.
AGGCTTTTTCAATAAAAGATTGTGATCCTTTTTAATGCTTAGCAAGTGATTATAAATTAATATGTAATTATTTGCTGGGGAAGAGAGGATGTTGGTGAAGGAAGCATATCGAGTTCAAGTTAATTTTCAGATAACTGAGAAGTCTTTACCAAATTAGTAATATGATTTACTGAATTAGCTTTCACAAATTATACAAATTTATATATAAATATATATAAATTATTTTAAAAGAATTATATATGTTTGTAAAAATAGATTGGGGAATGATTTTAAGAATTGGGAATCAAAATACAGCTACAAGCACCTTGGAGGTTTTCTAGTCCAGCCCCCAACTCAAGCAGAAGACCCTATACCAATGATGGTAAACCTTTTTGTTGTCATGTGCAAAAAGTGCATGCGCAACAGTGCACCCATGTGCCCACACCCATAATGCAATGTGTGCATGATCTCCTGTGCCCCATCCCCCACACATGCATGTGTGTGCCCCACCCTTTGCATGTGTGTGTGAGCCCTGTGCTCCCCCACCACTGCACCACTTCTGCCCCCCACACCCATTTTCTTGCTTCCAGCTCAGTGCCAGCTTTCCAGGCTTAAAATGAGGCATGATGGGCACCTTCCCACCCCATTTTGGGCCTAAAAGGCCTCCTGCACCAACCTGGAAGCCAAAATGAGACACGGAGGTGCTGCACAAGCTCCCTAAGTGCAATGAGAGTGCCCCCCACTCATGCATCTCCCACATACATCCCATCCCTTGTGCATATGTGGCAGAGACTCAAAGACTAGCTGGTCAGTGGGAGGCATATGCACATGCACGGTGGAGCGGGTCTGGAGTGATGGCTGGCGTGCCCACAGAGAGGGCTCTGAATGCCACCTGTGGCATACATGCCATAGGTTCGCCATCACGGCCCTATACCATTTCAGACAAGGGGCTGTACAGTCTCTTAAAAACCTCCAGTTATGAAACACCCACAACATCTGAAAGCAAGCTGTTACACTGATTAATTGTCCTCACTGTTAGGAAGTTTCTTCTTAATTCCAGGTTGCTTTTCTCATTGATTAGTTTCTGTCCATTGTTCCTTGCCCCGTCTTCTGGTGATTTGGAAAATAGGCTGACCTCCCTCCTCTCTGTAACAACCTCTCAAATACTGAAATATTGCTATCATGTCCCACCTAGTCCTTCTTTTCTCTAGACTAGCCAAACCCAAATCCTGCAACATTTCTTCATATGTTTTAGTTTCCAAGCCTTGAATCATCCTAGTTGGTCTTCTTTGTGCTTTTTCAAAAAATACATTTGTGTAAAAAAATACATTATGATTAGTAGCCATAAGGCTTACATGGCATTTCCTGCTGCAATGACACTTTGTCCAGGCTTCCAGATATGGGGTGATCAACCACTATTTAGAATTTCCTTTGATGAAAACCAAAGAGTGTTCATGAACTGTATTTACAGCCTATATAAGTTAACCCTGTTGTAGTTCGAACTCATTATGTGAAGAGCTAACTCTTTGGAGAAGGCTCTAATGCTGGCCAAGGTGGAATAAAAGTCAAGAAGAGGACCACAAGCAGGAAAACAAGTAAAGATAATGTGGTGATGTGGGCACTGGAAGAGCTGAACATTGGAAGATCAGGTTGAGATAGATGGCATGGGAAAAAACATCTTTACAGTCAATAAAATGCTGATATAGGAACTATGTGTTCTAATCCTGCTTTAGGCATGAAAATCTGGCTGGATGACTTTGGAATTTTCACTGTCTTTCAGTTCAATGCACCTCAAAGAGTTGCAGTTGCGAAATAAATAAGAGGAGGAAGAAGTGTCATGTATGTTTGCCACCTAGGGTTACTTATAAAGTAATAGAATAGAATAGAATAGAATAGAATAGAATAGAATAGAATAGAATAACAGAGTTGGAAGTCCCTTTGGAGGTTTTCTAGTCCAACCCTCTGCCTAGGCAGGAAACCCTGCACCTCTTTAGACAAATGGCTATCCAACATCTTCTTAAAAACTTCCAGTATTGGAGCATTCACAACTTCTAGGGGCAAGTTGTTCCAATGATTAATTGTCAGGAAATTTATCTTTAGTTCTAAATTGCTTCTCTCCTTGATTAGTTTCCACCCATTGCTTCTTATTCTACCCCCAGGTGCTTTGGAGAATAGCTTGACTACCTCTTCTTTTTGGCAGCCCCTAAGATATTGGAACACTGCTATCATGTCACCCGTAGTCCTTCCTTTCATTAAACATACGCTGTTCCTACCTTTCTTTATATGTTTTAGCATCCAGTTTCCTAATCATCTTTGTTGCTCTTCTCTGCACTCTTTCTAGAGTCTCAACACCTTTTTACATTGTGTATGAAAATCTAATAAATAACTGAATGTATGACTTGATAGCACATAACAATCCTTTTTTACCCACTGAAAACCTGTTCTTAGAGAACATAAATAGGAAATATATTATCACAGTATGCTTTTTCTTTTTTTGGATTTACATTTACACACCTGCTTTACTCTTGGGAAAAAGAAGCATATGAAAAACTGTGGAGTTGGGTTTATTTTAACATGACTATTATTATGTTCATAAAGGCTTTTATGATCTACATTTAGAGAGTTTGAATGCAATAATAGCATCTGTAATGAAAAGCACAGTAAGCCTCTCAAAGAAAATCACTTTTTAATTTTAAAATGAAACAATAACCATAATAATTAAAGCTACATTTCTTCAGTAGTCAGCTAGCATGATTTTTCACTTATTTTTTACCTATAATTATGTGTTTATTTAAGACACACTTAAGGCTTACAAAAACAAAACACAAAAAAGGAGGAATAATTTCAAGACTTAAAAATAGGATCATTGAATAACTTCTCAAGCATATATAAAAATATTTAAGGTACCACATAAACTGTAATGGTATATGGGTATGACCTTGGGAGGCAGGAGAGAAAGCTACAGATAGGACAACCAGCATTTCAAAGATGTCTCAGCCCACAGAAAGGAAATTTATATTGGTGTGTGGTGGGTTTTTTTTTAAATTCTCCCTAGTTTTTCAAAGTGTAAAAGCAAAAGAGAGGAGAAATATTTTTAATCTTGCAAGGTTCTGTTAATGCAACAATAACAGTTCAATAAAATAACAGGTTGTACTTCCTGTTTGGACCACCCTGAAACAAACAAATATACAAAAAACTAACAGTGGTAGACAATAAAATATAGGAAACCTCTAGTCCTTACCAAATAAAACCTAAACATTCTCTCAATCCAACTCACAAAGCTGACCAAAATGACTTTTTCCTTTCTTCAGCCTTAAGAGTCCACCATTATTCTTTTCTTCCACCTGCTTTGTTGGCATTTTTATATTAAAAATCTATCTTGTGCACATGGATATGCACATTCAAACATATATGGCAAGTGAAAGAGCAACAAACATTCTGTCTGGCCCAGTACTCTCTCACAACCCTTGCTTAATAATTCTTTCTGAAGCTCTTTGGGGCTCCTTGTTAATGTTATATCTTCAAAATAGTTTATTTCTGATTTCTGAGAATTAAAAGAAAATTGAGCTGATCTACATCAAAAGAGCAAACTGTTGAGAATTAATTAGTATTGCTTTGTGCATCAATAGAAATCCTTAGCAGGGTTCTTTGTTAATCCCTAACCATTAGATCCTGTACTTTTGAATTAGCCTTCTTCAGACTTTTGAGAAACTATCTTAGACTATCTTAAATTTAATAATAGAATAGAATAGAAAGGGAAGAAAGAAGAGAAAGTAGGCATCTAAAAGGATGTGAGAAAGTGGGATATTGCGCACCAATTTTTTTAAAAAAAGATAAAATCAACTAAAAAATAAACGAAAATCAAAACAACAGCACTAAACATAGCATGGTCTACTACACTGTACATTTCAGGCAGTGGTGTAATCCTCTGAAGTCTGCTACAGGTTCGGTGAGTCTGCTACCAAGTACTTACTTTGCGCATGCATGTGTGCCTTAGACATGCCCGCACAAAGCTAAAAGAGGAACATTTTGAAGCCTTCTGAGTCTGCAAAGGTAAGTAGAACAGGACGGAATCTGGCATGAAATTTAGATTAGCTAGAAAGCAGGAAATCCGATGATTCTAGCTAATATAAATCGCATGTCACAATTGATCATGACCCAGATGATCATTGGAAATACTGGTTTGTCTGAACCAGTAGTATTTTTTATTGCCAGTTCGGGCAAACTGGTACAAACCGGTAGCATTTCACCCCTGATTTCAGGGTCCTGATATCACTTGTCCCTTCAGTGACAATACTGGATTCAGGACTCTCACCTAGCTATTGAACTGTTTATTCTAGAGAGTAACAGAATACATTTTGGGCAGAGGGTGGTCATAAACAAGATTTGACCAAACTTTTGCAAAAAATAAAAAATCCTGTCTGTAACATCCAGCTACAATGACATCTGAAGTCAGCTCCATGTAACCTGGCTTGATCGAGTTCACCAGGGTTCAAAAGGATCTCAGGCAACTTCATTGCCAATTTTGTAAGTTAACAACTATTTGACCTTAGTGTTCAAGCAGCAAGAAACTTTCTTATTTTTTTTCATTGTTATTTCTTCAAATTAAGTATTATTTTCCCAAAATCATTATTGCACATTCATAGCAATTCAGCTAGACAGCGTATAAATTATTTCTTACACAAAATGTATAAACCTAGCATAAAGTCCCATTAAATCTTGGGATTATAATAGAAATGTCCTTGCATACTTTCACTATGATAAAACCATTTAATCTCAATGATCAAAAAGAGATTCACACGTTGTACAAAATGATAATTCTTCTGTGTTTGAGTGCTCAGAGTTTTGTAGATCTTTGCTGGCAGAAATATATATATCTATAGTTTTAAAAATGATTAAATTTGAAACATTTCTCAGTCTACAGTTGAGATATTTAAAATATTAATCAAATACAATGTTTCATCCATAATAGAATGAGTGGAAAACTCTTTTGATAATTATTGATTACATTTTTAAGTTAGACAACTCAGAATAGGAAAATTTATATGCTAATTGCATCTCAAGATTTGTCATATAGATTTTTATTGCTAGGCATTTCAGCTATGTTAGCACAGTCCACCAGAAACACATTTTGAACAAGAAAGTTAAATTAAATAGAATTTTACTACTGTATGGTTTTATAGAATTTCAATTTATTCCAGAAAAATTAACATGCCTCTCACATGGGAAATATCCCTTTATTCTCAAGGCTAATTATTCTTAAAGTTCTAGGGCACCTTACCCTAACATGGCATTTTCTTGATGTGTTATGATTACCTTTGCAGAATTTCAGCATTTAATCCTTTGACTCTTGGGCCCCTAAATCAAGACAGACGTGATGATTCTTCTAATAATCTAATAAATATTTAGAATAAATAAATAATAGATAATATAATAAATATAATAAAGATTTTGCTATTACTCCAACCTATACATAGAAACTTGCCAAACTGAAGCACACTATTTTCTGCATCAGATACAGTCTGAGAATCATTAGTTAGGGGTTGTCTTCACCTCTCACACAAAATATCTGCACTGAACTTCGTCTTGAATGCACTCCATCCCCCCAGAAAATCCAAATTATTGCATCCATCACACTGACTAAGAATTCAGAGAGAACATTCCCAACTTTACAAAAAGTGACAGTTTGGGTTGGTACACCTAGATTATACAACTCCTGCTGCATTCTCATCTTGTAGATTGCTTCCAACAGAGATGTCTATATTCCTTGGAGTAAAAAGAAGAGTGCTGTTGTTAACATTTACTCACTAAATAAAGAACAAGCTTAATCTTCTATCTGTTTGACAATCTATGAACTGGGAAGTAAACTTACTTTTAAAAGTGAAATGTTATTCAGTGTAAATTGGTTAAAGTAAAATTGTAATTTTGTGGGTAAGATACATTGTATGTAATATACTATAGAGATCCAGGAGTGAAAAAGAATTTTATCACTGTACATTTAATTCCTTGTTTGAACATATTCATAATTTGAGTGTCCTGTAGTGGCAGCTACTTATTGCAATGAATAATTCCAGAGTTGCTCTGTCAATAGAATAAAGCTGCAATATTTAAGAAAAATGAACATATTATTAAATTAGAATAATTGCAAATTATTTAATGAATTGGTATCATTATTGTTAACATGTTGGCATATCTCTACAATTGTAGAATTGTATATGCTTCACTCCACTACACACAGCAGCTCTGTTGTTACCAAGATAATCACTACAACTTTCATGTGCATGTGGGATCTTTCCCTATCTGAGTAATAGTTTTCTTTTATATAAAATATCTCAGGAACAAAGTTCACATGTTTTATATTGCTTCTGACAGAGATGTGTACGTTTATTTTCTATGCATTTTCTACAAATGGCTAGGCAGTGGTTTCCAAAGTGGGCGGTACCACCCCCGGGGGGCGGTGGGATGACTTAGGGGGTCGCTAAGAGGCAAGGGGGGCAGCAGGGGGGCACTAAGAGGTAAGAGAGGTGACAGAGGAGTGCTGGAGGTGGCCCCCTCGCAGGGCGCAATTCTGCCTGGGGCTCTGCTGGCCGCCAGTCAGCTGAGCACTTCCGGCAGGGGTGAAATTCAGCCGGTTCTGAATTTCAGCAGATCTCTGCCCGGTGAGTCTTCCTTTGCTTCTATTCTAGCTA
>JAPKID020007518.1:0-10240 GCA_026931265.2 Tropidonophis doriae | reverse complement strand
TAACTGTAAAATTAGGGGGTCGTCTTATACGCCTGGTCGTATTATAGGCCGGAAAATACGGTAACTTTTTAAAAATAATACTTTCTTTATACAGTCATATTAAAAATAAAGTAAATTAATGTGGCTTCCTTCAATATATGTTTTTTCCATTGAGTAATGTGTTGGCATTCTAGGCAGAGGAGCTGACTTGAATAAACCACCATGTCGTAAAGCAAAAGTCATACGGAAGGAACAAAAGTTGCAGAAAAAGCTTCAGTGCCAGACACAGCCGATTTCACTTGAATCAGGGTCTTGCAGTTTGACCAGTCAGAACTGTTGTCCTAAAACAAATCAACCAAAATCAATTGAAGACTTCATTTTTGCCACCTTACCTCCTGAAGCTCTGCATCAAATAGAGGTATGAATATATTTCTATTGCTTATGGCAAAGTATTTTTGCCTTATTTACTAATGTTAAGAAGTACAGTAAGCAAAATATGAGATCTGTTTTAAATGCAAAAGCAGAGAACACTGCAAAGTTTTCTTGAATTAAAAAAACATAGTGTTACTTGTACAGGTAGTCCTCAACTTACAACCACAATAAAGCCCAAAATTTCTTTGCTAAGGAAGGAAGACAGTTGTTAAGGGACTTTGGCCCTACTTTATGACCTTTCCTGCCACAGTTGTTAAGTGAATCACTGCAGCTGTTAAATTAGTATCACGGTTGTTAAATGAATCTGGCTTTCCCATTGACTTTGCTTATCAGAAAGTTGTAAAGATGATCATTTGTCTCCAGCATATCATAAGTATAAGTTGCCAAGTATCTGAATTTTGATCACATGATCATGGGCATGCTGAATGGTTGCAAGTGTGAAAAACTATAATGTCACTTTGTAACTTCAAAAGTCACTAAATGAACTGTTGTAAGTCAAGGGCTACCTGCACTTGAAAAGTTTCATGTTCTTTGCAGAAACACAAGGGGGTGCTATGGTTCCATCTAAATGAATGTGAACAAAGATTGGTGTGTATAATGAGCACCTAAAATGTAACATCCTTGAAACAAAATTATAAAAATGACTATAGATGTTTACATTTTTAGAGAGTTGAAGATAGGAATAGAAATATATTTACAATTATTTGAAACATTTGCTTATGAATGTAGTCATTTTTTTAGATGATAATGTCCTAGCTGAACTAGACGTATAAAATCTGTGTATTATATATATCCATTACTTTTGGAGAAATTGTTAATCATTCTGTTTATTTAATTAATTTTGATCAGGTGCCAAGTTATAACTAAGAGGCAGTTGTTTTGATGGCAGCTGTTCTGTTATTTCTTTGACTGTCAGAAAAACAATGATTTTTGGGAAAAGGATTTTCTACTCAAATTAATAGTTATACCCATACATAAATACAATACTGGTAAAAGGAGGAAATTTAAGAGATGTGACTAGTACCTCATGGAAATTATCCATTTTTTACTAACATGGCAGGCATTTATTAATGTTAAGTGTGCTTTGTTTAAAGAACTGTTTAGTGAAGTTTTCTTAGCAGTTATGCCAAAGCAGTAAATGTTCAAAGAACGTAGCTTTTAAGACTCTTGCTTAAAAAGAGTGTCTTGTTAACTTTTAGTCTCAATTTAATTCTTATTTTCTTTTCTTTTAAAAGATTTATATAGCCACTCATATTGTAACAACAACCATGGGTGGCATAAAAAACATTAAAACCAAGTAACTGCCTCAAACTAAAAATAAACTGACATAAAATTCTTAAAAATTCATGGCACCTTTATCATGTTGAGTGTCCTTTCCTCCATTTCTAGTCTTCTATTCCTTCCAGGAACTTCTTTCTTGCCACATGATTTTCTGACACAATTCCATTACCATGTGCTGCTTCGTGGATTTAACGTATTCTTGTTGTTTATGTTGTCTCTGAACCAAAATGATGCTTAACCTGAACTTCTTGATTGCTGCCAAGCATTAACGTGACCTCTGTGTCATTTACTGTGTTGATTTCTATCTGACAAGGCATTAGGACTCACTGTTCAATGTAGTACATGGCAACAACATGTTTGCTTGATCTTTTGAACCTTCATGATCCATAACCAGTGCCATGTTTTCCAGTATCAAAATAGTGCTTTTGATAGATAATCCAAAGGGCACATTGGTTAAATTTAAAAAAAAAATTTTTTTTTAAGTTTTAGGAATAGCTGATTCCAAGCATGAGGAGTTTTTTTGTGCTTCTAGGATAACACAAACCTAAGCACATGAATTAGCTCAGGAGTGTCACACGTCACATCGGCACTTTTTTCCCCTTCGCTAAACCAGGTGTGGCCAGCGCATGACGCATTCAGCCCATGGGCCGGGAGTTTGAGATTCTTGAATTAGCTAATTCGGACCTAAACAAATATATGTTTACTTAACATTGAATTTGGTGACGCTTCAGATTAAACATGTTAGGAAATTCACCGATATTGTATTTTAGTACATTCAAAGTTGACTAGATATTCTTAAAATAAATCATCACAAATAAGACATACAATTAGATTTAAGAAAACCTAAAAAAAATCTTTTATTTCAAAATAGCACGTAACTGTTAATTGACCACCAAAGTCCAAACTAATGCTAATATAAGTGTGCATCAGTATGTATGCATGCATCTATGTGACATTTACTTTACTTTGAATATCATGTAACTCATTTTGCTGATAGTATTTTGAAAATATTGAAATGAAGGGCAATGTGGTTGGAATTTGAGCTTTGAATGATGAAACAAAAGAAAGCTAAATGTTCTTTTTGTGAAAATATCTACACAATGTTGGGTTAAAACATGAAGAAGAATTATTTAGATAATATCTGTATTGTTTTCAAACATTTAGTTTTCTGATGTATATTATTGCAACAATTGTCTTTAATTCTTTGGAAGGTGAGACTGGTGCGATCATCTCCACAAAGTTCCCAGTTCAAAGCCACATTTCAGGAGTCTTACCAGGTTTATAAGCGTTACCAGATGATTATTCACAAGGACCCTCCTGGTAAACCTACCGTCAGTCAGGTCAGGCAGCGTACTGTTTTAGTCTACTCTGAAAATCCAAACCTATTTTTTAGAATTACCTTAATCGTAGAAATTATGAAAACTATGTCAATTATACTAAATTGAATATCCAGAAAACACAAGCACCCTTTCAAACTCATGAGTGCCACAAAATACACAAAATACAAAAAGAGAAGCAATAATTAATTTGTCATAATTAATAATGCTTAAATATAGTACACTGTAGATTTTCTAAACAGGAAGTCTAAGATTATCTAGACAGTATTTATGTCACTACTGTGAGCTGGAATTATATTTTCACAATATTACTACAAATGCAGAATAGTACCATTGGATAGTTTCCTTGGATTAAATTTGTGATGAAGGTCCTATTCATAAAGTAGATTTCACAGTGGAATGAGATGGATAAGGAAATCATTACACAAAGTTGGGAAGGAAAGTCTTAAATAATATTGTTTCTTTTCTTTTCTTTTCTTTTCTTTTCTTTTCTTTTCTTTTCTTTTCTTTTCTTTTCTTTTCTTACCTATCTATCTCAAAGAACTGACTCTGAGCGGCTAGCAACAATTCAAAACACAGCAAAAAAACCCTTTCACAAAAATGCAACATATCCAACAACCAATACAAATACATACAGGTAGTCCTAGACATATCATTCATTTAGTGACTGTTCAGAATTACAACGGCACTGGAAAAAGCAAAATGACCATTTTTCATACTTATGACCTTTGTAGCATCCCCATATGATCAAAATTCTGATGTCTGGCAACAGGTTCATATTTATGAATGTTGCCGTGTCCCAAGGTGATCCCCCTTTGCAAGCAAAATCAACGGGGAAGCCTGATTCACTTAACAACCATGTTACTAAATTAACAACTGGAGTGATTCACTTAAACAACTGTGTCAAGAAAGATCGTAAAATGGGGGCAAAACTTGTTTAACAAATGTCTCACTTAACAACAGAAATGTTGGGATCAATTGTGGTTATAAGTCGAGGACTACCTGTCCAAATATTTCAATAAAACTAATTCACAGGCTCCAGCAAACATTTCGATCCCAAGTTCAAGCCTACGACTTGTAAAAGATTAAACAAGTTGTAGACAATCCAATCTCCAGGACAAGTGCTGTGAAAGGAAAAGCTTTCCTCCAGGATCCTACCAGGTAGCACTCTTTAATAGCACACCTCTTCTGTCAGGGGTAGCCATAATTGAGGAGAGAAAATCCTGCATACAACCTGTCTCAATGTAGTGGAGAATTTTATAGATTATCACCAGGATGTTGAATTTGACTCAGAAAGATACTGGAACTAATGTAACATGGAGAATCATTTATAACTGTCTAAACTGCTGCATTTTGTACCAACTGCAGCTTCTAGGTATTATTCAAGGGCAGCCTTGTGTAGAATGCATTAGATTAGTCCATCTAAGAGGTGACTGAGATGTGAGTGATTATTCTTCTCACCTAGAAAAAGGTGCTGTTGGTACACCCTTGATTTTTCTGGTTGCCAGCATTTGATTTTTCCTTCAAATGCTACTATTTTGCTAGTTTTTGCGGGTGCTATAAAGCTTTCAAAAAAGTCACAAATTAAGCCAGGCAAAGTTTAGTATCCGTAGTTAGTATTCAATACCTGTTGTCCCTGACTTACAACCATTCCATTGAAAATTAACAAGGGCACTGTAAAAGTTACTTACGATCGTCAGTCCTTGCACTTTCGCAGCATCTCCTTGGTCGCATGATCAAAATTTGGATGTTGGCAATTGCAGTGATTTGCTTTATAAACATTACAAAAAGGGTTGTAATATCAAACGAGACTCAGTTAACAATTTCCCTTGATTAGCAATGGAAATTCTGATATTATTGTCATAAATTGAGGAATACCTGTATTCATTCTTATAAATCCTCCTGGTACTAAATAATGCTAGTTTTCCCATATTTACTATTGCGTTCCTTTCATTCTTTAACTCTTTCTTCTTAGTAAAACTTTCAGTCTTTTCCCCCCATCACTTTTCAGCTCTCAGCCCATTTTCATCCTACATTATGCTGTCTTCTTTCATGTGGTAGAATATGTAAATTTGGTACAGACAAAAAAACTTATTTAAAAAGTGACCATTTTATAATGTGTGGAAATTATCTGGAAAATGTTAGTGCTTTTTTAATGTTAGTTGAATTAAAACCCTTTTAAGGTAATGATTGGTATTGTGTTAAATGTGTGATAGGGAAGGATCTGTTAGAATGACTGTTTATTAAAGATGTGTCACAGATTATGGATAACTCCTTTGGCATTATGAGCATTCATTATCAGTTCTTATTTTGGCACATGAAAGGAATAATGGCAGAGGTTCAGAAATTACTAGAAATTGGCTCTGATAATTAGCATTTGAGCTGCTGCCCCAGTTACATTTCATATTTTTGCTTATAGTTTGTTCATACTCTACAGCTCTACAAATTAAGAAATAATGATTATGTATTTTCTACTCAATTAAAATTGAAACATTCATTTTCTTTTGGAAAAAGATAAAAATCTTTTAGAAACTTTTTATGATAGCAGCTTTGATTATTGGAAAATTTCAGATAACCTCAGTATCTCAATAGTAACTTAAAGGGAGAATCAATTCATGGAGAAAGTACCTTTTGGTAGATGTTGCTCTGTGTGTGATTTTCCTTAAAACATATTTACCATTCATTGAGGCAGGTAGACAATATTGATTAGAGTGAATTCAGATTAAAGTATCAAAGTATCAAAGTTAACTTCAAAAACTAAAACGCTTGGCTTCCTCAGAAGTGTAGATTATTAAATGCCACAAAGTTTTACAGTTTCCTCTATGTACAAATTGCATTTTATCATTTCTGTGTAGTATTTATTTACATTTACACAGACATTTGTATGCTGCCTGTTCTATGAAGTCTGAGCATAGACTATTAACATGGTAGAAATAAGTTAGCATGTAAAATGGTGGTGGTGGTGGTGTTTGTGGTCAATGGGAGTTTCTTGTTTGTCTCCTTGGCAGAGGCTTTGAAAGGATCTGAGGAGATGATAGCCTGGCCTTCCCTTCAGAAGTATTAGGACAAATTTAAATAAAATATTGTATTTTCCCTTGCTCTGAAGGTGAGGTTAGTACCAGTTTCTTTTGAGGACCCACAGTTCAGTTCATCTTTTACTCAATCTGCCACTTTATTTGCCAAGTATCAGATGACCATACACAAGGACACTCCTCTTGAATGTGACGAGGACCAGGTACAGTTTATTGCATGCATTTTTGTCCATATTATTAGTGTTATAAATAAACATGAATGGACTTTTTTCCAGTCATTCAGATTGATCTAATCTTTCAAAGAAATATTTTTCCCAATCTTGTTTAAACTTAAAACAGGAGCCCAAATAAATCCTGATATAGGAAAGAGTCCATAGAGCTTCCAAGAGTAACCACATCAGTCCTACCTTATTGGAGCTAATCAGAAATATTTTGGTTAAAACCTGGATGGAAGATTGACAGGGAAACCCAGAATTCTAAGTTAGAAAAACAACTCAGAAGGAAACAGTGTCACAGTATTTTCCTTACTGTTACTAATAAAATTTATGGTTGTCTCCATGAAATCATTAGAAGCTGAATTCAGTTTAAGTGCTACTTACTTAAAATGATATATGACAATATCTGAATTATTTTTAACAAAAATATTAATACATGCCATACATTAATAACTATAAATGTTCAAATCAGTTAAATTAGATATATGCAGCCCTGAATCTACATGCCCATGAACTAAAGAAGGAAATAAAACAAATATTCAGACTGCAGCTGGGGTAGAAAAGTGAACTGCAAGGACATGATAATTCTATCTGGATTTCATGTGTAGCTGAAACAGCCTGAAAATAAATAGATTATTAAACTGTTACAAGATGGGTAATAAATAGACCAAAATTGTTCCATGTAGGATGTCCCTGGTTAATGACCACAATTGGGTCTGGAATTGTTGTCACTAAGTGATGTGGTAGAGCAGTACACCACATGACTGTGCTGTTTAGCAGTGGAAATTCTGGCACTCCTGGTTGCTATTAAGCAAATCATTGTGAGTCACTAAATGAGGACATCTTATGGTCATCATTTGTGATCTTTTGTCAGCTTCCTGATTGTTTTTGTTTGTTGGAAGCCAGCAAAGAAGACGGCAATTGCATGTTGCAGAAGCCAGAACTCTTGAGGACCTGTTGTATAAATACCACTTGTTCAGCACCTTGCAAGTTTGATTGATGAACAAGTATAAAGCAAAACCCCCCTAAAATGCACTTATTTTAAGAACTGACAGCTGAAAATGCATTAGACTGTTTTTCATAGATGTTTCATATCACTATTAGAAATTAATTGAATTAATAGGAAAAACTCTATCCAGTTACCCCAACTCAACCCTGAATAGAGACTATAGCATTGTAAAGAGGGAGGCAATTGAATTAATAGGAATATTTATAAAGTACACATGAACAGCTACAGTACATCAGAATTTTGAAATAGATCTACTGTTACGAATCCAAATAACTTCCCTATTTTCGTAGGCAACCCATGCCTGTTTTAGCTACCTGCATATTGTCCCTAGTCGTTCCCATCATTGATCTTGCAGTTCACATACTAAGTGAGTATCAGCAAAACCTTTTATACTGTCCAGGCTTCTTGATCAGATCCGTTCTGTAAATAACACAGAGTTTATTCCAGGTAGACTTTGTTATAGTATTTTACTGGAATGGAATGAGATGGTAGTCCAGGGTTACTGTATGGTACTTTAAGATATTTTTGTGCAAACATTGAAGATTTTCAGTATCTGAAATGAGCTCACCTTTCCTTCTCTTTCTCCCTGCCCTTTTACTTTTTCAGTGAAAATATGATCAAGGAATTAACATTAAAGCAGTTGGGAAGATAGAAAGATTGAATTCTTACAGTTTAGGCATAATATGGTGTACCTTCCTTGCCACCTTTGTTAGTTTTAATATTCATTATGTTAAATTATAGTTTTATGTTGCTATTTTTATTATGTTGTGAACTATCTCTAGACAATAAAGGTGTTGTATAAATTTAATAAGTAATAATACAGATATTCCCCTGCAGCTAGACTTTATGACCTTAATTTTAATTATTTTTTGCTTCATTCTGTCAAGTCAACTGAAAGTTCTAACACAATCAACCACCCTCATTCTCAGAAAGCCCAAATGCTTATTTGCTTGCCATATTGTAGTGCTGTTTCTTAATGAAACTTTTAATGTGGGATGAAATTTGGGCTTCTGCTTGAGCCAAATAAGTGTGCTGAACACTTGTATCTGATTACAGATTTTTTTTAACCTTAACATAATTTTACGTTTTCTTTAACTGCATTTGATAATATAGTGTTACTATTTTGGGCTTACCATGCACAGCTTCCCTAATGGTCCTGGTTATTAAGACCCTTTATGTTGTTCCAGGACTTCTGAAGAATCAGTTTACATCTGCAGGGTAACCAAAGCAAATCAAATGACAATTGCACCAGTTAGAAAACATTTCCATACATGATCATAAGTTGGTGGGTAGTTCTGTTAAATAGCCACAGCAAACTATTTTATTGCAATACTTACTTAATGGAGCAAGCATTTACACCACTACTTTTGGTATATTTCATAATGACAAGTTTATAGGAAAAAAAAATACTACGTAGCTCAGTTTCCACTGCAAAACTGGACAAGCTCCTTACCTTGAGCTTAGTCAAATATTTGTTTTGGAAGGAAATTTATTTAAAGACCTGAAAAATATTCTCTGCCTAAAATGCTGCACCAGTGTGACTGAATAGTCTTTTCCTTTCTTCGTTACTCTACCTCACCCCCCAACATACAGCTGAGTGTTTAAAAAGGGAAGTGGAACGTAAAGGAAAAGAAAATAGTTGGTAATAAGAACAGATTTTCTCCCTCTTAGGGCATAAATATCTGAAACAAATCTGCAGTTTAAAACATGCTTTTCTTGTGAACTATTAGCAGTTGGTCCTGATATTTATTTACTATGCTTTGATTCTGCTAGATTCATAGCAGGTTAATGATGGTATATAAGATATAATGATATCACAAAACCAATTAATAGTTACTTAGAAAGGAGTTGTAGTTAAGGGATCTCTTTTTAGGAGACAGATCTAATCATAGTATTTAAAAAATTGTGTGCTCTCGAAAACCACAGAACAGTAATTAGATGTTACAGCTTTCATATAGTTAGCTTAATAAATAGTGAAAATAGTCTTATAGGAAAGATGATACTGTATAATCTTGAATATGAACAAATATTTATGTAATGTAACATTTCTTGAGCAATAGAAATCTAGCATTAAAATTTTGGAAGGTCCTGCAGTGTCAAAAATATTTCCAATGGAAAAAATAGTATTTAATTACACTCTATTTACCAATTGAACATATGTATAATTAAGGAATTTGCAAGATTACATAAAAGCCAAACAGGCAGTTCCTATTACAATAGACTGTTTCTTAGATCTGAATGGATCTTCAGCAAGCTACTTAACTACTTTCAAATTCAGGAGTATAATTAGAATAATGAAACCAACAATTTTCTTCTAAGGTTTATAAATAGCTTCAATTTATGCAGTCTTTGGAACAGCTTGGTTGTGAATAAATGAATGCTACATGGTTTCATTGTCTTTAGTACTGATTTAAGTTTATAGAAGTCTTTCCTTTAATTGCTAAATATTTACTGTTCTTTTGTGGATTAATTATACTTTCTTTGGGTGGCATCATAAAAAATATACAGGTAATCCTTGATTTACAACCACAATTGAGACCAAGATTTCTGTTGTTAAGTAAGACATGAGTTAAGTGACTTTTGCTCTGTTTTTATTAGTTCTTTTTTTCCTTGCCTCAATTGTTAAGTGAATCACTGCAGTTGATAAATTAATAATAATAATAATTCTTAAGTGAATCTGGCTTCCCCATTGACTTTGCTTGGCAGAAGGTCAGGAAAGGTGATCACATGATCCCAGGATACAGCAACAGTCATAAGTATGAACTAGTTGCCAGGCATCAGAATTTTGATCACATGATCATGGTATGCTACAAAGATGGTACCGTATTTTCCGGCGTATAAGACGACTTTTGAAACCCCCAAAAGGCAACCAAAAATTGGGGGTCGTCTTATACGCCGAGTATAGGCAGGCGATAGTCAGAAAAGGAGCGGAGAAGCTTCTCCGCGATCTTTCTG
>JAPKID020007517.1:0-10240 GCA_026931265.2 Tropidonophis doriae | reverse complement strand
CTGGAAGGTGGTCTTCTTGGTGGCCATTACCTCCGCCAGACGCATTTCAGAACTGAGCGCGCTGTCGGTGCGCCAGGGTCTATGTATGTTCTACTCAGACAGGGTCGTCTTACGCTTGGACCCCTCGTTCCTGCCTAAGGTGGGGTCCTGGTTCCACCGGTCACAGGAGATTGTACTCCCTACCTTCTACCCTGAGGGCGTCTCCGCCCAGGAGAGGAGGCTCCACGGCCTTGATCTCCGCAGGGCTCTGGAGATTTACCTAAATCGCACGGCTGATTTGCGCAAGACAGAGGCGCTGTTTATTTCAGTGCAGGGTCCTTCCCTGGGTCTGAAGTTGTCTAAGGCTTCCCTGGGTCTGGGTATTAGACGCTGTATTGCAGCGGCCTACGAGGCCAGAGGTATACAAGCTCCTGAGGGTGTCACGGCTCACTCCACCAGGAGTGCCTCTACATCGCAGGCATGGGCTTCCCATGCTTCCTTGGATGAGATTTGCAGGGCTGCGGCATGGGCATCGCCCTCGCCGTTTATCAGAAACTATAAGCTAGACGCATATGCTTCCCAGACCGCCAATTTCGGCCGCAGGGTTCTCCAGGTGGTACAGCCCCGCGCGCCCGTCTAGGGTGTTCTTGACCCGCCCTATCTGGGACACGAGCTTTGGTATGTCCCATTCATGGATGCTATCTTCCCCTTATTGAGAAAGGGCGTTGTACTTACCTGATACGCCTCTTCTAATAAGGGGAAGATAGCATCCGGCCCTCCCTTATGTTCCTAGGGCGCTTGGGCTTGGGTCTTGGAGCCGAAACCGGCACTTGTCATTTGTACCTATACCTTGGCATTGTTTATGTGTATGTTGGCTGATTTGCACTAAACTTGGTTGGTTTTTCTTTTTTACCGTTGAGTCTGTATTCATTTCCTTCGTCGTCAAAACGGGTAAGAGAGCCCTCCAAGGGGGTTATATAGAGCGCTTCATTAATATTTATACAGACTCAGTCCAATCAGAGAACAGGCTGTGTTAACCCATTCATGGATGCTATCTTCCCCTTATTAGAAGAGGCGTATCAGGTAAGTACAACGCCCTTTCTTATGTTCTAAGGATAGAATAAAGATTACATGAAGTATTAGCACCACGTTATATAGAATTAGTAAGACCACACTTAGAATATTGCATCCAGTTTTGGTCACCATATTATAAAAAAGACTATAAAAAGAGTGCAGAAAAGAGCAACAGTGATGCATAGGGATTTTAACTTGCCCTCATGCAACCTGGAGGCTGTTGCAGCTAAAAAAAAAAACTTGTGATCACTATGGCAACCAAGTATTAAGGATCCGAACACACTGGAGGTCACAGACTTTATCTGGCTTTGTATTTTGACATTTGTGATATGATAGTAACACCACCACTAGTCCTTCATCATGCCATTCAGGGGAGACCAGACAGAAACCAGTCATAAATATTAATAGGTGACTTGTGGCTGGATTTATGTAGTAGTAAATTCATTCTCTCAAGAGATTGTTCCAGTTTGTGATGCACCCCCTCTTCAAGAAGCTGTTGTCCCTAATGATTCTGAACAATTTTATGCAGTTTACCACATGTCCTTTAGGGAGGGACTTGGAATGAAACACAATACCACAAAGCCATTGTGTTCATATCTTGCTGATGTGTATCTAAAAACATCTCCCCAGCCATTACTGTTGAGAAGAAAAAGGTGGTTCCTATGCTGATTTTGTAATACAATACTGATGCTCTTAATTCCACAAATATTCTATGAATTGGAAGAGAAGTGAGACTATATGAATAGTGATTGCACCAAGTGCTTCTCAAGAATAAAAGCAATAAAAAAGAAATATCAGGAAATAGCTACCATATGGAAGTTAATCCCATGAGTTCAGAAGAAATAGAATTCACAGGACTGCGGGTCATTCAAATAGATATGGTAAAGGGATAAATGGGTTCCCAAACTCATACTTTATTCTTTATTTTATTGTGTGATTTAACACAGTGATGGCTAATCTTTTTGTCATTGTCTGCCAAAAGCACAAGTACATGTGATACCCCTCTCTGTATGCACATCTGGTCCCTGCACATGCATGTGCAAACCCCCTGGGTATGCCCCACCCTTACACATGTGACCCACACTCATGTATGTGTGCACAAATCTTGTATTTTCCTCTGTGCATGCACTCTGCTCCCACTTTGTGCAAGTTAGTGCAGGAGAACTTCCAGGCCCAAAATAGGGCGTTGGAGCCTCGCATGGTGTGCCCGAGACCTGTTTTAGACCTGGAAAGCCCTCTGCATTAACCTGGAAGCCAAAACAAGGTGTAGGGGTGCTACTCAAGACCCCAAAATACAATGTGTATTTCCCCCACATGTACCCTGGCTCCTGTGCATGCACAGCAGACACCCAAAACCAGCTGGCTGGTGGGAGGCATGCACACATGTGTGGAGGGAGTAGGCTGGGGCAACTGCTGGCAGGCCCACAAAGAGCGTTCTCCGTGCCACCTGTGGCATATCTGCCATAGGTTCACCATCATGGATCTAACATCTACATAGAGAAGAGAATCAACATATTATAAGAATGTTTAATTTTTCTGATGGTTTTCAGATAACATTTTTAATCATTTGAAACAACCATAATGTCAAGAAGGATTTGTAATGGTAAATAATAGTTAGAGCCTGAGTCATCTGTCTCTGCTATCATTCTGCCCGAGGCTAGGTATTGAATCAAGACTCAGTCATATTTAGACTGGACAACTGAAATCAATGGGACTTAAATTATCATGAAGTAACTGCCTCATCCTTTCTAATGGTTGAGCCAATTATGTAAGTCTCATTGATTTTGATAGATTATCTGTCAGATAATCCAATCCTATCAACTTGGACAAATTTAAGCTAAATCAGGAAGAGTTTACATTTATTTTTCTTTGCTCACAACATTATTTAGATTTATTTTCAGATATATTTCATTTTTGCCAAGATATTTTCAGTTATGTAGCTACTTAACAGGAACAAGGTCACCTAAATTTATGCATCAATGGTACTCAAATTAAAGGATGTGTTTTATCCACTACTGGCTGCTATGCTTTAAATTATAATCAAATGCAATTTGAAGAGATTCTTCAAATAAAGGAGAACAGCACTCTTTCATTCTAATTTTGGTTTTTCCTCTTTACTTCACATGAAATTGAAAGAACAGTCCCATCTTTATTCATTCTTACTATGGATATTGACAGTTTTCATACATTAAAAATGTTGAGTATCATTTTTGCTGAAATATGGTTACCATTTCTCTTTACAGATTGTACACCATTCAGTCTTTGTTTTCTCTCCCATATCATGATAATTCTTAAGCATAGCTGTTTTCATTAAATATACTGTTGTAACACATAAAAACTTCAACTTGAATTGTAGTTTTACAGATTTGGAGAAAGGGGACTTAATTCATAGCAGTTGTTTACACCATTTTTTGACATAAGCTCATTACAGAAAGAAAACATTAATATGTGCTATAGATTCTTCTGCCAAGCACTTTTTAAAACTTCTTGTTGGAACTATTTCCATTTGTTTGGATCTGGGTTTTTTTTTCTTTGCTGTAAAACTTCTCACTCACAGGCTCTGCTGAGAGAGGGTAGAAGATGCATTGTGATGTCATGATGAGAGCTGTATCTTTGGATACGTGTATGTGATGTCACAATATGATAAAACTATGGAGTTTGTCTCATCATGAATGAGACAATACACATTTCAATATTTTTGCATTACCCTGGTTAATAACAGAACTGACGAACTGAAATCCTATCATTATACAAGAAGGGCTGCCACATACTTGATCTATTTAGCTAACAAATGGCTTAAACATCCCTCGCCTCTATAAGGAGGATTTCTTTAATAACACAAAAAAAACCCCAATAATCAGTGTAGAGGAAGAAGTATAGGACAATAATTTGGCGGCATGGCATCTGTGACAAGCAAGGGTTGTCATACACTAAAGGATAACCAATTGTAGCACTCTAAGTTACATTCAGTATGTTTCTTTGTACCGCAATGCTGCAATGTTTTAGGACTGCAAAACAGTTTAATATGGCTGGCTTTCAGCTACCATCATCAAATAAAAGTTGTTGCAATAGGAATGGGCAAGCAACTCAGTGCAATTATTGCTAATTATCTATGGGCTTTGACCATTTAACCAGCATATTGTATGATTATACTAAGCTGATTAAAAAAAGCTTTAACATTTATTACTGGAATACAGTACATTGACTTGACTAGACGAAAGTTATGTTTGTATTTTCTATCAAGAAATCTTTTTATAGTGATTTTACTGCTGAAGTATTTCCTACAGAATAACCATTGCCCTATTCTCCTCTGATATCTCTGGATTAAATTTACAGACCTGTTGAGTTGTATTAAATAGTCATCAATTTGTATAAAACCTTTTGAGTCTGAGGCCACTAAGTAATATTTGGGAGGAATAACACTCCTGAGTTTTGTTTTAGAAAATAATGGACTACACACATTTATGGATAGGAATCTGAAAAAATTAGAACAAGGATTTCTTAAAGATCTAATTCTATAATCTCGAGCAATTACATTATGGGATGAACTCCCATCCTCACCCCAGCTCCTGCCAATTTAGCAGTTCAAAAAAATGCAAATGACAGTAGATAAATAGGTACCACTCCAGTGGGAAAATAACAGCACTCTGCGATGTCATGCCAGCTATGTGATCATGGAAATGTCTTCTGAAGCACTGGCTTAATGGCCTTGAAAAAGAGATGAGCACTGCCCCCTATAGTTACCAATTACTTGCAGAGTAAAATCCATAGGGATTCCTCTACCTTTTACCTTTGTGTAATCTCAGAACAACCATTGCCAATATATGTAAATACCTTTTCTGCTGCTCTCTAATTTTATCAGTTTCCTATGAGCAATTACCTCCCATCACACGTAGTAGAAATCACAGATGAGTTTGTGAAAATAGCTGTTTTCTTATGAAGTGCCACAGAGGGGCAGTGGTTAGAATGCAGTACTGCAAGGTACTTCTGCTGGCTGCCGGCGGCCTGTAATTTGGCAGAGTGAATCTCACGAGGTTCAAGGTTGACTCAGGCTTCCATCCGTCCAAAGTCAGTAAAATGAGATCCCACATTGTTGGGGGCAATATAACTCTGTAAATTGCTTAGAGAGGATTGTAAAGCACTGTGAAGTGGTATATAAGTCTAAATGCTATTGCTATTGCTACCTTATTATAACATTTTATGAGAGACAAATTATGACTAGGTATGTATATTAAACCTGATACAGGTACTGAAAACCATTTTGTCATTGTACACTTCCTAATCAGCTAATTATGTTGGGTTGAAAAATGGCATGGAAATGTGTTCCTTAAAATTGCAATTTTCCTTTTATTTTAATATTAATGTATATTCTATTCCACTGGTAAAAGGTAAAGGTAAAGTTTCAACCTGCACATGCGTGCTAGAGGCGGTGCTCATCTCTGTTTCTAAGCCAAAGAGCCATTGCTGTCTGAAGACATCTCTGTGGTCATGTGGCTGACATGACTCAATGCCAAAGGCTAAGGAGTACTGTTAGCTTCCCACCCATTTTTTCTACTTGCATTTTTTATGTGATTTCGAACTGCTAGGTTTGCAGAAACCAAGTGTAATCCACTGGTAAACCTAGCCCCTATTCTGAAATATGAAAGTGCCGTTGATTATTGTACATATAATTCTCAATTTACAACCACAATTGAGCCCAAAATGTATGTTGCTAAGTGAAAAATTGTTATATGAGTTTTGCCTCATTGTATGACTTTTCTTGCCATATTTGTTAAGTGAATCGCTGCAGTTGTTAAGACAGTAATATGGTTGTTAAGTGAATCTGGCTTCCCCATTGACTTTGCTTGTTGGAAGGTTGCAAAAGGGGATCACATAACCAGGGACACTAAGATCATCATAAATATGAACCAGTTGTCAAGCATCCAAATGTAACTCACATGACCATTGGGATGTTTTAATCAATGGTGGTATCCTACCAGCTTAATAACCAGTTTGGTGATTGCACGCTCTGTGCGCATGCACAGTTTTGAGAAAAAATATCTTAGGCATTACTGCTGGGGAGGAAAACAGTTGAGGCACGGCAATCTACTCTGCCCCACAACTCAGCTGCAAAGATAAAGATAAATTAAGGACAGGGGAGGGCAGGAGGGTCCACTTCATCATTGTAGTGAACCAATTCACTCCCAGCTGATGGTCAGATCTACCGGTTGGTCCGAACCAGTCCAAACTGGTAGAATCCCACCCCAGGCTACAATGGTTGTAAGTGTGAAAAACAATCCTAAATCACTTTTTTTTCAGTGCTGTTGTAACTTCAAACAGTCACTAAATGAACTGCTGTAAGTCAAGAACTACCCATATTTGATAGTGATAAGTTTAACATTAATCATGATCAATGTTAATTATTATTTGCAGTTGTTAAATTTCAGATGGATGTATCAGGATCAAGTTGATGCATTTGTTCTTTGGAACTGCAAATTAAGACTGTGAAATGCTTTGGATTCAGTTCCAATAAATCTGCTTCCAAGCCTATGGGAACATGAATGAAACACCTGTCTACAGCTTTTTAAAGCAGCTGTGTCCTTTTTCCAGAATTATTTGGCAATTGTAAAAAGTACTGTAGGTGTGTAATCCTGATAAGACACTGACTGCTCCGTAGTGCTCCTAAGTTTCATTTTCTAAATTATTTCCAAAGCATAGCACTGTTCTTCTGCAAATTCTAGATTTATTTAGTCTTTTGCAATCATATTTCAATGTCCCACATGCATTGTTTACGTCTTTTCTTTTCCACCCTCCTTCTCAGAAGTTTAACAGCACACCAGAGAGTCATAGCCGTGGGAACATTTTGGAATGCATAAATGGGACTCAACCACCCATCCCAGAGATTTTTTAATGTAGGCTTGCTTCTATGTTAACTATCAAATTACTTCCTCACTCCCACCTCTCACAGGGAAGGAATATTTGGCAAACCATTGGACAATATATAAATACAGATAGGCCATATGTGGATTTGTGGGGGAGTGGGACACAAGTAAGTTACTTAGTTACTTTTTGTGGGTGGAAAAGAAAACTATATTTTTAATTCAGTACTAGTGGGAAGACATTCAGCTTCTGATCAAATTAGACACACTATGGACTCACACTAGTTAGTTAACCTTCTTTAAAGATGCAGCCAGGTCCATAATTCTTTTTAAAGATCATTTTCTAGTAAATGGTAAATATTTTAGAAATGGAATCTGGAAAGCCTTGGAGGAATGTATTGCTATAAACAGCCATAAGCAGACTTGCAAATCCCAAGCACCATTGCCTATGTTCCTGGAATTTCTCACTTAATTGTATTTGTCTTAGGTTCAGCACTTGTCAACTAAAAATAGATTCTTATGGGAACCACACACAGGTTCAAACCTAGTCCTTAACAGTGGGCAAAGAAGGTTGATTAACTGAAGGCGACATGTTTCTTATGCTGTCACATATGGTGTAAAATGCAGTGATTTTCTTGAGGCAACCATTTTTAGATAATTTTAGCAGATTTTAAAGCAGCTGAGGTTTTTTTAAAGCATGTGAGTGAGAATCTAACTAAAGGAAGTCATTTACAAAAAGGTGTGATTCTTCTCCGTTTCAAAAATAGAAAACAAAGGAACAAATCAGGGGAAGCTGTAAAGTCTGAAAAAGATGCATATAACTGAATAATCAACTGAAGTTGCTTCTGAGGCAGGTTTTTAGCCAAAAAATGAAAGAAAGCCCTAGAGGCATTTACATAAAATTAAAAATTCAGACAAAAAAAAGTGAAAGCACATCTTTGCAAGACACTGTTCTCCAACAAATGGAATGGCATTTGTTTAAAAATGAACCATAGGATATGATAAAGATTCTTCAAAGATTAGACTTTTTAGAGTCAACTGAAATGAATTTTATCTCATAATGCATTAAAGTTACTTGAATCAACTAAACTAGGAGGATCTATTTTAGCTTTACAACTTAAAACTGATACTTGAGTGATAATATCTCTTTTGACCTAAATTATATACCTCTAGTCAAATTCATTTTTCAGCTGTGGTAGTGAAAAAATAAATATAATACAAGTAGTTCTCAACATACAACCACAATGGACCCCAAAATTTCTGTTGTTAAGTGAGACATTTGTTAAGTGAGTTTTGCACTTCATTTTACAACCTTTCTTGCCACAGTTGATAAGTGAATTACTACAGTTGATAAGTTAGCAACATGGTTGTTAAGTGAAACTGGTTTCCCCATTGACTTTGCTTGTCAGAAAGTCACAGAAAATGATCATATTACCTTGGAACACAACAGTCACAAATACGAAACATTCCAAAGCATCTGAATTTTGATCAGGTGACTGTGAGAATGCTGCAAAGGTTGTAACTGTGAAAAACCATCCTAAATAACTTTTCAGTGCTGTTGTAACTTTGAGCAGTCACTAAATGAACTGTTGTAAGTCAAGGACTACTTGTACTATGAAAGTTGAGGGGTCCTTGGTGCACTCTGAATTTGGCTATTTTCTTACAGACATTTCATTACCCAAACTGATGTTACCTAATTGGGTAATGAAATGTCTGCAAGAAAACTACCAATCTCATAGAGCACCAAGGACTCCTCATTTCAACCCTGAATGACAAATATTCTCATTTGTCAGTACTATTAAATTTCTTTTTAAAATGTTAGATTTTGCACCAGACCGTGAACCCAAGAAAATAGTTATGTAAAAGGCGATTGTTCTATGTTCTAAATCTATATCTTTTGATTTATATAGTATACATATACCTGCTCTATCAGGGAAATATCATGGCAGGGAGATGCATTATTTGGTACCACTGCACCATCATTAATGACTTGTCAAGAAGTCTAACAAATTTAGCAAACTAAAAACGCCTTTTATTTTTATAAACTTACTTTCTATAATATGCTTTCCACATGAAATAAGACAGTTGTTGCCTGCAGAGCATCAATCAAGAACAATGTAAGAGGGAGGTTGCTATGTTATTCTCAGTGATTATTTAAACACTGATTTCTCCATTTCTTTGAAAGCCTCTGTTGTGGTAATAATAGCAATTCTATGAGCTTTTGTCATGTTGAATGCTGGGTATTAGGATGACCTTCCTCCTAGAATAAATATAGCCAGTAGCCAACATTGGCGTGTTTATTTAGTTTGCATCTAACTTTGTGTCTTTGGAGTCTTCATCAATTTATATGGTCTGGTTATTTCCATTAAATACTTTTATACCATATCCTTCCCCACCCTGAGTCATTGATTTATGGTTTCTTTTTCCTCCAGAGGTCAACTCTACCTGCTTTCCTCCAATTGCTCCTTCCTTGCTACAAAGATACCTCCACTCCACACAGCACAAACTGCCTGATTTGAGGAATCAGTGGGATTTAGGGGTTCGTGGGGTTTGATTGAAATTTGGGATGAGAACATTCAAGTATGTACAGCACCAAGAACAGAATAGAATAGAATAGAATAGCAGAGTTGGAAGGGACCTTGCAGGTCTTCTAGTCCAAACCCCTGCTTAGGCAGGA
Source organism: Tropidonophis doriae (assembly GCA_026931265.2). NCBI lineage: Eukaryota > Metazoa > Chordata > Lepidosauria > Squamata > Natricidae > Tropidonophis > Tropidonophis doriae. Next base: position 652 of record JAPKID020007517.1, on the reverse strand, counting down.
AACCCTGCACCACCTCATCCAATAACAACTCCTGTTTCTTATCATATCTGCCCTTTATATATTTTCACCAAATATCTTAACTGTTTTAAGAGGATTCTTGGTACCTCTGTGATTCTTTGCATGGAGTTAGAAAACTGATAAAAATTCTGACTATGAGAACAAAGTGCATTGCCTGTCTCATTTAGGACTACACATCCTCACCCTATTACTGCAACAGCAATAATAGATAATTTTGTCTCAGGCTTCCTTCAGACATTTATAAGGAATAAGAGGACAGGTTTAAAAGGAGCTTGATCCTTTTGCCTCCATAAAGTTCCAGATGGATATCTGATCAGTTATCTTTAGCCTCTCTTAGAAAGGAGCTCTCTTGTCTCCTAATTATTCATAGCAATAATGTGCTTGCAAGTAAACTGATGACCAACGTATGTACCAGCTGCCATATTTTGATTTTAGATTTCTAAACCAACATAACTTATTTTATATATTCAAAAAATAAACACTATTTTTGCAACAAATTGCTAGTAGTTTGAAGTAGCATATTTTTTATCACCTAAATAAGTGTAAAATAGTATATTATTGTCACCTAAATCATTTTATCATGGGTCACTGTTTACAAAGTGTTCTCCGGGATGATCAAGGTGGCATATTATTC
>JAPKID020007516.1:0-10241 GCA_026931265.2 Tropidonophis doriae | reverse complement strand
CTCCTCCCTCCCTCCCTTCTCCTCTCCTTCCTCTTCTCCTCCCCATCTTCCTCCTCCTTAACATTTTTATTCTGCCTTTTTTTATGTAGAACTCAAGGTGGTGAGCATACCTAATATTCCTTCCCCCTTCTACTTTCCCTACAATAACCACCCTATGAGTTGAATTGGACTGAGAGTAAGTGACTTTATTCCACTGCGGTTTTGGCTCTGCTTCACATTGCATTTCTTCCCCCGGAGGTCGGTAGTGCCTTAAGATGATGACTGCTAAATCTAAGCCTGCTCTGTTGAAGGGTTTTTCCCATGGAGTTTTGCTCATTTAGCATGTCTTGTTTCTAAAAGAAGGCAAGCTTTATGAAATGGGCTGGAGGAAGGCAAGCTGCAATTGGCTCAGAATTGCACGCATATCTAACAATCCTGATGTTGTTATCAAGAACATGAAATGGCATAAGTACATGCACTGCAATGCTAATCAGGATTGGGCGCGCGCGCACACACACATACACACACACTGCATCAATATATATTATATTCACATACCGTGTTTGTGTATATGTATGTATGTAGTCCTTGACCTACGATTACAATTGAACTCAAAATATCTGTTGTTAAATGAGACATTTGTTAAGTGAGTTTTGCCCCATTCTACAATCTTTCTTGCCACAGTTGTTAAGTCAAACATTCCAGTTGATAAGTTAGTCACATAGTTAAGTGAGTCTGGCTTCCCCATTGACTTTGCTTGTCAGAAGGTCACAAGAGGTGATCACTTGACCTTGGGACAGAGCAACTGTCATATGGGTAAGTATTAACCAGTTGCCAAGCAACTGGTTGAATTTCATCATGTGACCGTGGGGAAACTATAAAGGTTGTAACTGTGAAAAATGGTCATAAGTCACCTTTTCAGTGCCATTGTAACTTTGTTGTTGTTAATTGCGAAGACGTGTCTGACCATCGCGACCCCATGGACAACGTTCCTCCTTCCTGTCCCCTACCATCCTCTGGAGTCCATTTAAGCTCATGCCTATTGCTTCGGTGACTCCATCCAGCCACCTCATTCTCTGTCATCCCTTTCTTCTTTTGCCCTCAATCTTCCCCACTAGCCCTTCTCCAGTGAGTTCTTACTTCTCATTAGGTGGCCAAAGTATTTGAGTTTCATCATCAGAATCTGGCCTTCTGGCAGTCAGGGTTGATCTCCTCTAGGACTGACCAGTTTGATCACCTTGATCATTGTAACTTTGAACAATATTAAATGAACTGCTGTAAGCCCTTCCTACAAATTATTCATAAGAAACAGGGCACTCACTCAGTGCAGCTCTTTGCAGGCATTACCCAAACCTTATATAATACAGGGAAGAACTGGAGCTTGTGTGACTCCTTCTTATCCTGTGAGCTTTTCTGTAGGAGTGGGCCAACACATTTCTGAACTGAGGAACCTAGTAGCAGAATTTGTAGCTGTCCAGAAGCCAAGACTCATAGAATTTTATGCAGTGTCCCCTTGTCTCTAAGACATGTCCATGTTTAAAAATACCACTTGTAGACATATAGCATGGGTAAAATCAGAAGATGGAGCTCTTCTGCCTCTGCACATTGTATGAGTAGTGCATTCTGGTAGTTCCAGAACAAAGTTGAAACAGGGGAGATTATTAGGACTATGAGTCCTAATGAATCAGAGAATTGTGCTTAAAGCCCACCTCACTGGAATTCCAGGGTCCAACCACTTTTATAGATGAACCTATTTTACGCCTGGGAAATAGCTCTTCTGTATATCAGCATGTGTGTCAAGGGGAAAAAGGTAAAATAAAGTATCAAACCTGCCATTCAACAGGCAGAAGAGCTTGTCTCAAGTCACATTAGATGTCTTTAGGCAGCAAAATAACTCCTGGCCCCCAAATCATGCTGATAATATGCCCTCTTTTTTCTAACTGGTAACCTGGGGTGCAGCTTTTGAAGGTTTTTAGCTCCTCTAGAATGTAAACTAAAGTGGCTTTTTCCAGACATGAATTAGTCTGGAATCTATTAAACTCTTGATTTATCATTTGTGGAGTACCGGAACATTTTCTTACTTTCCATACATTTAGAGGCAGTTAGTGTATGATTCTAGATCTAGATGAATACATTATTTTGCCCTTGGATGAAAACGTAGTTGTTCTTGAAAACTTTCCTTATGCTGTTTGCCAGTTACAGACATCCAGTGTTGCATTAGTTTCATTGGTTCAATGCATTCATCCAAGACTGTTAGCGCCAATATTTATTGAAACGACAACACAGGAGCAATGACACAACTTGCTGGTTTACTTCAGGCTAGAATGCACCACCTTTGAACTAATAAAGGGAACAAAATCAAACTGCGTATATGGCGCTACTCTAGACATCAGTCACAGCTAGTTTATGTGATAAAATTGTGATCCTTTTTATTGCTGAGGCTAGGTAGTCAGGGAGAATCTGGGAGGCTGGTCTCCATCAATCATTTTGTAGGTGAGAGCTGGGTGCAGGGAAAAGGAAAAACTCATAGCCCTTCTATTAAGTGAGAATTGCTCAGTGAGTTTATTCCATTACCTCCCTTGAAGATAATGTTTCTGAAGCTGAGAATGATTTTTAATTTCTAAAAATATAAGCATTCTGAATTCTGACATAAATGGAAACATTAAGATATAAGGAAGATGTGGTAGCTCACTTTCAAAAGTAGTAAGGAAAGGGTGATGGCTAAACCATGCTTAAAACTGGTTAGAATACGAAACAAAACAAAACGAAGCAAAACGAAACAAAACTCTTTGTTCTTGTTTACAAATGAATTGTAGAAGTTTTGAACTTAGAGCAATATGGATTTTGAATTGGCTCCATGCTCCTAGTCCTTTATTATTATTATTATTATTATTTTAGAACTAACAGTGATAATAGAATTGACACTACAGTTGGGATAGTTTTTGCATCTGAAGAACACTGCAGGCTCATGCAGCAGGAGGTTTACTTCTGAGCCACACAAAACAAGAACTTCCCATATTCACCATATTGTTGGTGAAATCTTGGTAATCATTGATGAGATTCTAGATTTCTAAAGAGGCTGAGCCTGTTAATAAATTTTAAACATTTTAGAAGGTAGCAGATCGGACCTAGAAACTATCTCCCATCTGGTTGCTGATCCTTACAAACAATGAGTAAATAATGCATGTCCAAAACAAAGCCAATTAAATAAGGTTAAATTTCTCAATTCTCAGAGATGCTATTATAATTCTTTTTTGTAGGAAAGGTTGGGTGACCAGTTGGGCTAGAAAGGTCCAATGGTGAGGTCTTGTGATGTGACATTCTTTTCTGATGAACTGAACTAGAGATAATGCGATGGGAATACAAAGCGGATATTTCAGGGCTTTTGATGTTTGATTCTGGTTGTATTGCTTCTGTAATCATTCCTTGTTCAGGCTTGCCATTGGAGAGGTTCAGTGAAGATACAGAATTATGCCTCTTGGACGGTGGTGGGCTGTAGTTCTGAAATCGCACTGTTTTCACTTGCTGAAAATAGAATGAAGAAATCTGGAGTTAATTTATTCCCAGAAGGCTTCCAGAAACATTTCTATGCCACTGTATAAACATATTCACAAACAAGCAAAGTAAATTCCGTTCTGCAATTTCCCTAGAAAAATGTGAAGAGACAAATTACCTTACCTCTCTCATAAAATATTATCTGTAATACTTTAGCATATTGGACAGAAATTTGAAAGGCAAGTTAATGGCTGCATCTACAGAACTAGCTTTGTCTTGGCATGTTTTTGTAAAGAAGCAAACATTTCTGAGAGGTACATTATGTGAGTCTTCTACACAATTACTGAGCCATTTATAGCTGAATTATAATAAGAGAGATTAGCAGCTGAGAGAAACCCGTTTGCATGGAATATAAACTGTGCTGTGGATTAGAAAGTACAGATTATTAACTCTTAAATAGATTTATGTAATATCATTCTTTTGATTTAATATGGAAGTAAAATCAGTAAACCCTACAATGTTCTTCTGAAGAACACTGAAATAGTATTTGTGAAATTAACTGAATTTTAAGTAATACTATGTATATTATCAGCATTATAGTACTAGGTTAGTAATAAATAAATGTTTATTAACTCTGGTTAACTTCAGTCTAGAACATATTTAACTCCAAAGTATAATCTTCAGGACTAAGGACAATTTCATGTGTGTTAGGAACACAGACTGTGTATTTGTACACCTGGTGCTGTTACTGAAAAAATAAGGTAGAATGTCTACCTGATTGAGAACTGCTTGCCAAGAAACCATGAATGATGATTAGTTCTTAATGTGATTAGAAGAGGAGAAATCAATAGATATGAGGGAAACTTGCCAACTATGTTTAATTTAAATTGAGACTTTTTCAAATGAAGAGCCCTGGTGGCGCAGTAGTTAGAATACAGTCTTGCAAGCTAATTCTGCCCACTGCAAGGAGTTTGATCCTGACCAGCTCAAGATTGACTCAGTCTTCCACCCTTCCGAGCTTGATAAAATGAGGACCAGCAATATGCTGAGTCTGTAAACCATACAGAGTGTCATAAAGCACTATAAAGGAGTATATAAGTCTAAGTGCTATTGCTAAGTGCTATTGCTAATAGGCCAAATGTGACTCTTGGTCCCAAAATTTTAACACATCTCACTAAATTCTCACAAAAGGAATTGCCAATAGTTTGTATTATCTTAACATTTGACAACTATAACTCTATCATTGTGGGGACAGACCCTATTATTACCTTCTCAGTGGTGTTTTTCAAAGTGTCTGGTTTCACCAGAATGGAAGGTGGAGCAGATGCAGGTGGTTTCACAGCTATTTCGTTCTTTGAGACTTCACTAGTATCCAAAATGACTGAGCTACACACAGAAGGAGCTCTGCTGCTTCCACTTCGGGGCAACAGCACTAAGGAAGAATTATGACAGGCACTCAGTTTGATTCCTGTATCACCCATGCCAACTCCTCGGGGCAAAGAGGAAATAGACTGATATATTGGACTTTGCTGAGATCGTGCTGGAGCTGGAGGATGTCGCTGAAGAGAGTTGGTTAAAGGAATAAGGGCTCCTGGTTGCAAAGGTTTCTGTAAAGATCCACCTGGGAGGACAAATAATTAAAGAGACAAGGGTTAAGATAACAATAAGCTCTTCCAAACCACATGATTGAGAATTCATAATGTGAGAATTCATTTTAAAAAGGGTGGGAGAAATTCATTGAATTGTAGGATTTAACTGAATTCTAGAATTTGGGCTGATCATCACTATGTGGCATGCTACTAGAACACAAAGAGCTGTTACGAAGTTACAAGGATGAGCTAACACTGTAGTGGAGCACATGGTTTGCATGTAACATGTTTGAAGCTCATTCTCTCCAAAACTAATCAACCCCAGGGGCAGCTTAATCTGTGTTCCTCTTGTTCCATCGGCTACTACCATGTTTTCCTGAAAATAAGACAGGGTCTTATTTTCTTTTGACCCCTGAAATAAGCACCTGGGCTTATTTTCAGGGAGGTCTTATTATTTTTGATGTATGAGGCAGTGAACATGGTCACTTCTTGGCTGCTGCTGTGTTGGAATATTTTCAGGGAGGGCTTATTTTTGGGGGAGGGCTTATTTTAGTGCATGCGCCCAAAAGCCCAATTGGACTTATTATCCGGGGAGGTCTTATTTTCAGGGAAACAGGGTAGGACAATGATGTGCCACACTGGTTCAACTCACTCTCCCTTTGCCTTAGTGCTTAAGGCACTAAGCACTAGGAAATGCAAGTTTTATCCTAGAAACACAAGTTCAGTAGTCTAGACCAGGGTTCCCCAACCCCTAGTTCATGGCTCAATACCGATCCACATCCTGTTGGGAACCGGAATGTGCAAGGGGCAGGCAAGCACAAATGCATGAAGCTCCATTTGTGCAAGCAGTACGCACACACATGCAAAACTACCCCCTCTCCTCCTTCACTGATGGCACAGAAGTGGAAAGGTTGGAGACAACCGGTCTAGACTTTACATGAAAAATATTTACTGGGAACCCTAGTAAGCCAGAGGAGACAGCACTAGACTAAGATGAACAACAGTCTGACAGACAGGAAGACATGCCTGTATATTACTCTACTCTTTTTAAATACCTACTCAAACTCAAGTTTCGGCAGGAATTTTGTTTAAGGTTTGAACTGAAATAAATACTCAGCATGTGCCTTGGAGCTTGCATATATTCATCCAATTAAAGTTGTATTTGTCTTTCTTCTCTCGCTAAGGTTTATTTATTTATTTATTACTAAAGCACAGACATGTTTTTCTAACTATGTACTTTGTAAATGGGACCATGGAATTTGCTTCACTTGATTACTCATTTCATTTCTTTTATTTGTAGAGACCACATTGGTTTCATCATTCATAGTTTTTATTTGCCTCCCCCCCCCCCTTTTTGTGTATTCTCATTTGTCTTGCTTTGCACTGGCTGCAGCAGATTGATTAAATAAAATAGCTATTGGGAGCAACTAAATGTCACCTATACTGTGCTGCTCTGTGGCAGAATATAGAAAAATTGGGACCTATTCAAAACTCCAACTTCCAGTTTCCTTGTGACTCTCCCAATTTTTCCTTAGAATGTCCAAATGAATAATAAATGCCCAAAGTGTTAGGACTAAAGAAGGCAGAAGAGAGTATTTATTGTTCAGATGTTGATACAAAGGACCCTGAATAAGTCACCAATTCCCAAATAGAAACAAGGGTATAAAAAGGAGTTCTTAGTAACAATCTTATTCATACCCTTTGTGCATTTAATTTGAAGATTGAATCAAATGGTTTCTGCTAAGCATTTTGTTTGTTCTAAAACAAATGCATATAATGGACTGTAAAATACCATGTTCAATTATAATGTCTAATAATAGTCACTATTTTACTTCAAGCTCATTTTGTGTGCCTAGCAGATTGTTTTCTGCCAATATAATTCTACAGTAATTCTACATAAATATTGTTCCAGAGTGAACACTGATCTTATTCAGTTTCCAAGAACTATATAGCATCAGATTTTTAAAGTTGCTGCCAACACTTCTTATTTTATCCCTTCAGTCTCTAAACAAAGACCAGAACATAGCAGGGACAGATAGAATTTTAACTTGATTTCTCCCCTCATAAAAATTTATCTGCTACGGAGTGTTTAAACATTTGATCCTCCTAAACTTTTCAGATCTTCCAGGCACTGAATAAATACATTCTTGTTTTTGGTAGGGCAGACTTCTAATCCATCTTATTATGTTTACTACATTCATCTTGGAGTAGACTGGAGAAGACTCCTGCAAGTCCCTTGGACTGCAACTTTATCAGACCAGTCAGTCCTAGAGGAGATCAACCCTGACTGCTCTTTAGAAGGCCAGATCCTGAAGATGAAACTCAAGTATTTTGGCCACCTAATGAGAAGGAAGGACACACTGGAGAAGAGCCTCATGCTAGGAAAGATTAAGGGCAAAAGAAGAAGGGGTGGATGGATGGAATCACAGAAGCAATAGGTGTCAGCTTAAATGGACTCTTGGGGGATAATAGAGGATAGGCAGGCCTGGAGGAACGTTGTCCATGGAATCATGATGGGTTGGAAATGACTTCACAACTAACAACAACATTTGTCCTGCGTTTTAATGTATAATTAAAGATTTCTAGTCATATCTCTGCCTTTGGGTAGCAGGTCCACTTGTTTGTTTCTCATCTTAGGACTTACTCTTCTTATTGCTACTCCGTCCTCTTCTCATTGATGCTGTGTGCCCTGTAGTGCTGGGCAAAGAGAGATTCCTCACAGGTGAAGTCAGAGATTTCAAATGTCTGCTTTGCCCTGGATGGTTCCCTGAGATGCTTCCCTGGGATGATAGTGAGGAAGTGGATAATGTCCAAGTGGCATAAAGGGAGGACATCTTTGAATCAGAGAAGCCAGAGGATTTTCTGTTTGTTCGGGAGAGCAAAAGAAGAGGGAGAAGGGTGCTTCATTAGCAAACAGATACCTTTCAGGTCATTTACATAGAAAACATATGTTACAATTCAGATTAGGGAATTTTATTTACTTTTTATTAGAAAATGCAGATCACAACAGCAAACATTTGTACATTCTGAACCAAAATACCTTTCTAGATTATTTTAATCTTGCATTTATTTTTTTTATTTAAATAAACACCACATTTTCCCACTCATCACTCTGCCAGACATTGAGAATTGCATTGTTGCAGGTTTTGCATTTCCACAAAGCAAAATAAAACACGATGACTCATCTTTTAATGATATATAGCTCATGTCTATTATTACTTCTTCCACCCAGCCATGAATATTTGAAGGACTATGGCATGTGGAACATCTGATTCTTACAGAAAATGAGCCATTTTGTTCTGACCTTACAATTAATGTTTTGATTACTTTCTGAAGTCTAGTAAGAGACAGTTGGATAGTCTAGAAGTTGAATCATGGCAATTTAGTGTCCTCCAGAGAGGTTTCATTTCTCACCTAATCTGGATAGGCTTAACGACCCACCTAAGGTAAAGGATTTAGGACTTGGAACATTTATATCCCAACATTTCTCTGCTTGCTCACCTAACAAGCCCATCCAGATTAGATGACCTCCCTGGAAGACATCTATGGGGGTCTCTCTAACCAACTTGCTCAATCTGAAGAAGCTACTTGGAGAAGCAGCATATTTTGAACCAACAAGAAGTTCAGTTGCTATGACTCAACTTCCAGACCACTCTACCTGGAAGACTGAGAATCTTCATCAACATAAGGTTGGATCACTTCTTAAGAGATCAAAGCAGCCTGCTTCAAACTTAAGAAATGTTCAAATTCGAAACATTTTGCACAAATCAAATTCAGAAATATGCAGCTCAATTCAGGCGTATCCCCACAGGCAATTACTACTTTGATAAATATTAACAGCACAAATCCTTTGGCAGGTTAAACACATTCATTGTATGGGAATGCTTGCATGCTTCTGTGACTGACAAGTCTGCTAATTTGAATTAATCATATTTTAAGTTGTTTTTATTTTTAGCTTTTGGCTTTAGTCTACTCTTGCTCTAATCTGCCTCATATAAATGTTTCTTCCTCTGTTTAGCCTGTAAGCCAGCTACAATTCTCACCGAAGATCTGCAATTACTTGTAGAATGTATTTTTCCCACTATGCACTTATACAATTCTATTTTCCAACTGTGGGTCCACCCCTTCTTCCTTCCAAAATTGTTGCAGTCCAATCTGATTGTTTCTTTGTTTTCCCTTGTTGAGACTGGCAGCAATTTCTGCATGAGCAGAGTTGCTTTAATAACCTAAGTGGTTCTGATTTGCTGTGAACTTAAAACAGCAGCATTTGTGCTTCTTTCTAAGGGAGAAGAGAACAAACATCACCTTGTAGTCTATTCTGATAACATTCCCATGCCTAGCTTTTGCTTTGGAAAAAAAAAGATTTAATCGTGGGACAATGATTCCTCACAATATTGAAGTTGTCAGTTTATTATGAACTTGTTTCAAAAGGATGATGCCCAATATTCGTGTTCATAAGTAAGGTACTTTGTAAAACTGCTTCCAATCTCCTGGGATCTGTGTTGAATTGTTCATTTTATTGGCCCAGAGTGTGATTGTAGGCCACCTCATAATTAAATGTACCTGAAAAATGAAGAATAACTGACTCTCCTTATTGGGAAGAAATTTAGTGTATATCAGCAAGCATAATTCTATTCCCAAAGTGGCCTTGGTGTTTCCAGTTTAAACTGAGCAATTTAACATGATAAAACACAAGGGAAGAAATGCATAAAGTAATAACATGGTTAGTTAGGTAGCTGTTTGAGCATTCCACATCTCAAACCACAGTCTAAAACCTGTCATTTCTCCCCTACTCTTTACCTGCAGTTCATATGTTCAGGGATTGCAATATTCAGTTATCCAAAAATAACATAATCATCTCAAGAAACACCATTTTGAAGAATGACAAATTGTTCTCTCAAAATTAATATAGGGGCTTAGGAGATCCATTCAAACTCATTTGTTATCTAGCTAATATGGTTGAGATGCAGTGTGAGCAACTATGTCCTTTCACTTCTACTGTTATCCATTCTGATTAAGGAGACTAAGCACTAAAGCAGCGGATATTCAACCTGGCCCCTACCGCCCACTAGTGGCTGTTCCAGCTTTCGTGGTGGGCAGGAGGGGTTTTGTCCAATACTGAAGCACTTTCCTTTTTTTTAATTTAATTGACTTCCCTACTTTATAAATCACCATTAC
>JAPKID020007515.1:0-10241 GCA_026931265.2 Tropidonophis doriae | reverse complement strand
AGAGAATGTGGCAGGCCAAAGATCCTCAAAGGAATATAACTGCAGGCCTGACATTTAGGTTATCTGAGAGGCCCGTTAACTCCTCTGATAAATTTAGCTTGATTATGATATTATTTTAATTGGTAGATGTAGTCCCATTTAAAGACTCGTTTTTACACACAGTTTAGAGGTGGTCAGATTAGGGTGATTCATAAACGATTGGAAACATATACAACATACAAATGGGGCTTAAGTCACAGGTACACCTTAGCTCAGATGCTGCCCATTTTACACTCCACCACAATGCACAACACCAGGGACCATAAACAGAAGTTTACAGCAGGATGATCAAAGTCCTCATCCTTTATACTTGGTTGATCATTACCGTGACCATAATTTTGACTTTTTTTACCTCACACCATAAATGCCAGTCAAGGACATACATGTCAGGGTTTCACGTAACACACGCATAGCAAACAGAACTCCGAGGCCAGCAGGTTCCACAAAGAACAAGTTTATTCGGCATATCATATTGGCACAAATGGGTAAAAACCGACTCTGAAGGTTCCCACAGTTTTCACCTAATTCAAAGTAAAAGCCCCCCCTCCTTTCCCAAACAATCTGTCACATGGTCCAACCAAGGCTCTGTCCGGTTTCTTGGAAACTTCACTCCTCCTCTCTTCAGCCACCTGAGGGGATGTCCTTGTTTCTCAAGGGGAAACGATTTTGTTTTGGCTACAAAACCCCCATCGTATCTCTATTCCCCCTCCCTATCCCTTATCGCCATTGTGGCAACACTGAAGCCTCCAAGAAGGCCTCAGACAGGCCAGCTTCAGAGTTGACAATACAAGGGTTTCCATGAAGGGTGGCAATGATGCTGCCGCAGTGAACTCTCTTCAGTGTTCAGTAACTCGCAGCATCCTCCCTCCATTCTGTTTCAACCCTCAGACTCCCCATCAGGGATTAGAGGCAACTTTTGGCAATAGGTCCTCAGAGGGCCTATCTTCTGGACAGACCATCTCTTTTTTTAAATTCTTCTCACTACCCATGTCCTTGACTTCCTTGGTGTCCATTTTCAACCCTGCTGGATGGGAGGACAAAGCAAAGACATCCTGCTTCTTCTCTGTACACCTTTCACAGCTCGCTTGCTCAAGGTGGGCAGGTCAACTGGTAACAGAGCTAAGAAGAGGAGAAGCAATACTAGAAAGAGCTTAAGCTGCTGGCAATCAACCCTCTTGAAATATATGGGTCGATGTCGGCCCTTTATTTTCTGCACACCAGCAGAGAAAAGAATTGAGAATCAATCCCCAAAGCACACACAAGGATTTTCTCAAAAGGCGAGGACCTGCATGAAGCCAAAGAGGCATAAGCAATGGAGAGAGAGAAGAATTCACAAGCAAGATCTGAGTTTTAATGTTGGGGACATATCAAGAAAAGATGGTCACCAACAAGAGCCCAGCCTGGGCCAAGAAGAAGAGTCCAAGTGATTCAGTTGTGGTGTCAACTGCCCTGGAGGCAATCGTACAATTGCTATTGGTGAGTAGAGTAAATGGGCTAGCAATGGCTGAAATCTCCATCTGGTCACAGAAAGCCTTATTGGCGCATCCTTTCATGATGGTGGTCACATTTTTTCCTCCTACAAAGAGAATGGGAGGAGACAGCTGTCAACACCTGGGAGCTACCTGTTTTGGAGCAATGTGGGAGAGAGAAACTAGAACCCAGAGGAAATTTCCTTCTGCTTTCGGCATACAAGTTCCCAGAAAGAGGGCCTGGAACTGTAATTCCTCAATAAGGGTTGACGCAATAAACTTCATGAGATGAAGATTAGTAGGTACAGGTACTCCTTGACCTGTGACCATATTGAGCCCAGAATTGCAGTAGTAAGTCATATTGGTTGTTCAGTGGATCATGATGTGACTCTGCCCAATTTGATGACTTTTTTGTGACAGTCATTAATGAACTGCATGATTGTTAAATGAGCCAACTATATCCAATGGATATTTTTTTTGCTGGAAACTGGAAGTTAACCTTGGAAACTGGCAAATGGTGGTTATGTGACTGTAGGTTATTGCAAATGGCCATAAATGCAGGCCGGATGCCAAGTGCCCAAGATGTGATCACAGGAAAGTGCTCATCAGAACTTCAAAATTGAGTCATACATAGTTCTGGAGAGGTCCATCATAACTTCACATGGTCATTAAGCAGCCAATTGTAAGTCAAGGACAACTTGTATTTTATAGGCCAAGCATGGTTGCGGCTGAATTGTTTAGGAGATTAAGTTTGAACTGAGTTGGCAATTTGGTGACGTAGCATATTTGAACCCACTTTTGCTTAGTTAATGGCTGAATGGATTGTGCAGGACCAGAAAAATGGGTTAATTTGATAATTAGGTTAAGCATGTTGAGTGAGAACAGCCAATGCAAAGAGGCCATTCCAATCAGAACAGAAATGTTGATTGTATTGCACTATATACTGGTTTGCATTCAGTACCATGGACAGCATCCCTGTAATTAAATGTATCCTCTACCTCAGCTCCACCCATTATTATTGGCAAGAGAAATCCTACATTTTTTTCCCTTCCAGCTCTCATTTAATTGGATGACATGGAGCTGTAGCATCTCATGGCTGCCAGTGGCTTTCCGGGTGCGCTTCAAGGTGCTGGTGACCATCTTTAAAAGGCTCCATGGCACAGGGCCTATCTATTTGCGGGACCGTCTCCTACCACATACCTCCCTTCGACCGGTCCGCTCCCACAGAGAGGGCCTCCTCAGGGTGCCGTCTGCCAGTCAATGCCGGCGGGTGGTACCCAGGGGAAGGGCCTTCTCTGTGGCAGGTCCGGCCCTCTGGAATGACCTACCCCCTGAACTTCGCACCATCACGGACCTTCGCCTTTTTCGCCGATCACTTAAAACGCACTTCTTCCATCTAGCTGGCCTAGCTTAGATTTTAGCTTAGATTTTAGTTTAGATTTTAGATTAGATAAAATTTTAACAGCATTTGGTAGGAGATTTTAATATTTTTAGTTAACATTTTAGCACAGGTTATCTAATTTAATTGTATTTTAACACTGTATTGTATTTATTGTTGTCTGTTGTGGCTTTTTAATTTCCTGTGCACCGCCCTGAGTCCATTGGGGAGATAGGAGCGGTATATAAATAGAATAAAACTCAAAACTCAAAAGAAGGCAGGACAAGAAGCAACGGATGGAAACGAACCTCCCTCTGTGAGGCCTGAACTGAACTTGGGGCGAAATCCTTCTGCAGAGAGATTTGGCAGGCTGCTTAACAGACTTCACCCCACCTCCAAACAGACTGAGGTGAGTTTTCAGGCTCCTAGTTTTCCTTTAAAATACCCAATCAGAAATTCTCCCCCTTTCTTCAATGCCACATCCTTTGGGGAAGGATTTTCCTTCTCTGCTTTGCTTGCTTTCTTATCACAAAGAGTTTCAGGTAATTTCTTTGTGTTATTTTATATTTATTTCCTCAGAAACATCTGTTGAAACTGATGAGTTTACAAAAAACGTTTTAACTCTGTTGTAAATGTCCTTCTGTTATTTTTCAAATTCTCTGTTTTTCTGCTTTTTTTGTTTTACTTCTGCAATCTACGATCCATCTCTTTTTTTTGTTGTTGTTTCTTTTATTTACCTAGAGAAACTTCAAAGCTTTCATTTAAGATATTTCCCTGCCCTCAGTATAGCCTTGGCTTTCCACTTCCTCTCTGCTCCATTGTGAGTGCAGATGGACGGGACCAGGGCAAGAGGGAAGGGCCCCCTCCCAGGCTTTGCTTGTGCAGAAGGCCTTCCTGGCAAGACCAGGCACCTGACCTAGAACTTGCCCCCCTGCCCAGGGATTCATGGACTGCCTTGGGCTGGGGAAAAAAGAGCTGAAGTCGCTCCTGGCAGGCTTACCACAAAGAGGCAACCCCGAAAGAAAAACCTCCACACAAGGAGCCTCCCTTTTATCTCTTGCATGGATGTGGGTTGTTTGGGGGCAGATCTGGGCTGCCCTTCAGAGGAAAACAGAGAAGGGGAGAGATGGGAAGCAGCACCAAAGGAAAGGGAAAAAATGTAGCTGGCAACTGGCCTCCCGTGCTTTCAGGAGAGTCAAGCTGAGCGCCAGGGCAGTAACCTTTCAGCCTCAAATGCCCTCCGGTGCTTCCATCCCTCCTTGGGATTCGTCAACACTTCCATGAAGGAAAGCACACACATAAACACACACACACCCCAGGAGAGAGTAAAAGGGAAGTGCTTCCTTTGCATAAAGCTATGAACGCAGGCACAGCCACGTCATCCTCCACTGCTTTCCTTTGCCCCTCCCCCCCTTAGCTTTATCCCAGCAGAAATCTAGTCTTAGCCATGATTGTGATAATATTAAAAAGGTGTAAAGGAATTCTTGTGCAGGGAAGGTTGCACTTCTAATTTCCTTTCCTTTCCTGCAAGTGGAAGCCTCAGTCCGTATAAATCAGTTTTTGCAACTGGGGGTAGGCAATGCAGCCCCTCCCCACCCTTTCCATTCCTGAAACCCCTCCACATCTTCAAAGGCAGAAAGCTGGATCCCCTCCTGCTAGGTCGGAACTTGAAGTGAGTGCAAACAAGGGTTTTCAAAAGTCTGGCAGTTTGCATTAACACAAAGGGCTGACATGTCACCCACCTTTTGGAAGGGTTGCTGTTCAGGGACTAGCTTCAAATATGCCAGCCACACTTAGCTCAACACACATACACACACACACACACACCACCTGAGGACCGTCTCCTTGGACCTCTTATGAATCAAGCCAAGTCTTTTGCTAGATGGATTTAGCACAAATGCCTGACAGTGACAACACCTTGTAAGCAAGGCAATGAAGATGAATCAAAATCAACTAATGAAAAGTTTCAATCACCCATCTGTCAGGTTCTCAACGTGATGGGAGGAAGGGAGCAAACTCCTCATCCTAATTCAATTCCCAATTCCAAAACCTTGTTCCAAATCCAAGGTTAAAGTGAGTAATTTCAGAACGACCCAAAGAGAATCCAGTTCCCTGTCTTTCATTTTACTGAACCTCTACAGGTTTTTTCCCAGTGACAATGAGCTGACCAAGGGCTCCCAGATCCATTGGGCTTCAAAGGTTTATGCCCAGACATGTGTTCAGCTCTGTGTTGGCAGAAACTATTGCATCGCTTAGCGTAAAGGCTTCAGATGCACGCTGGCTGCTTTTATGGTCTCCCGGAAAAAAAGTCAACTCCATAAGCACCGCCGTCTCCTATTTCTTGGCTGCTCTTTGGAAGCCCACCCGCTCTTAGTCCAAGGTTTGGGTTCATCCTCCAATGACAAGCGGCCTCAAAAATTGTGAAAGCAGGAGCTCCCGTGTACATGGGCCACAACTGACAGGCCCAGAGGGGCTTTCTTTCTCTGGATCTTCGTTTTTTTCTACTCACTAACAGGAGGAACAGGCATTCCTCTCATTTCTGTGACTCTCCTGGGATAGGGGGAACCCTAGAATCACCCCACCAGAACTCCCGCGCAGCAGCGGCCTGCAAGAAGCCTCGGGAGCTGCACTTCGGAGCAACCAGAGAGCCGCTCAGCTGCAGGGCAGGGCAGAACAGGGCTGAAGTCACTTCACTGTTGAAAAAGCAGCCGTTTGTTTGCAATTTATTCATCAAAAGAGCAATAACATTTCTTAACTAATTTATGAAACTGTTATCTCTATTAGCTAAAAGAGGCTCTCTTTAGTCACTGTTACCCCTTTTTGAAGCTCTGCGCCATTTTTGAGTCTTCTTTATAGTTAAACAACAAGAAAAAGGGTTGCTGGAGGCAAGCTGAAATAAAGAAGTGTGGAACATCTTTTCTTCTTAATTCTGATGGAGAAACGTAAGAATAGAATGAGGTGGTTTTATTTTACTATTTTAAAATCATCTTTAAATAATATGCAGCCTTGGGTTTGCTTAGTTAAGGGATGGCTGAAATTCTCTAGTTTTTATGAACTCTGATTGGCCAGAAAGAAAGAAAGAAACCTTCTTTGACCACCAGGGGGAGCTAGGATGGTCAAATTTGAGCATATTTTTAGGGAGGTTTCTAAAATCCTTTACAGAAAATAACTCATTTTATAGATTGATTAGGTTCTAAAGATATAAATAACATAGTTAATATAAAAAAGGGCAAGAGGTGCAATTATGTGTAGAAAATTATCAAACCACTAAGGCAATTTTACAAATATCTGACAATGTAAAGGATTTAACTGCAATTTTGGAATATAAACCTGACACCAATTTTTATTAGGAAGATGGTTTAAATACAACTGTGTCAGAGCAATTGAAACAAGAATTTCAAGCAAATTCTTTCACTTTCACGAGGACAAAAAACCCGAAGAGCCGCTGGCTGATGCACATGTGCACCGGTCAGCACTTGGTCTTCAGTTTTCCAGCGCTCCAATGCACATGCGGTGCACACCTGTGTGTTCCAGTTTGGGCACTTGGTGCTGATAAGGTTAAGCCATCGCTCCCAGAGGTTTCAGAGGAGATTTTATTCTATGAGCTCCAAGCCAATCTACAACTTCCCAGAGAAGAATTCTGGGACTTTTTCTTCATGGATATTAACAAGGTTGAGAATTCCTTGAGGAAAATAAACTTGACAGAAATCACAGAGAAGAAAAAGGTTTTATTCTAATGGAATGGCTTAAATTTAATGAGTTAATTGGAAGTAGGATGGAATTTTACAAGTTTGACCTATGTAATTGAAAGAAAGCTCTAATGTAGTTTTGTTTTCATAAAGTGGGTTTGAAACTTTTTCTGTTTTTTATATATAATGTTTGAGTCATTCCTAAAGTAAAATAATGTATTATTGAAAGTAAATTTGAAAATATAAATGGTTAGAAATATTTTAAGGAAATGTCTAGAGTTTTTAAATGGGTCTGTTTTGATTTTTTTTTTTTAAGTGTTTTCCCCTTCAAGTTTAAATAACAACAGAATGTAGTAAGTTTATGTTAATATAAATGATGATAGTTTGTAAAAATTAATAGATACAAACAGAAATATAATTTTCCACAGCTGTTTTCAAATGATGAAATGGATTGTTTTGTTGAAAGAAAAGAACATGTCTCATTTCCATTTTGAAATCGCTTCTAGATTTTATGCTTATGAAGGAAGCTTTGATTTTGGTTTTGCTGATCAGATACATTGTTATAGAAATGGCTACTATATATTATTGTGTAAAAGTCAAAAGAGTTGAGCTTGTCGGGCTATTATCTTCTACTGTGCTAAAAAGAGTCAGAAGTCCTTTTGCCCATTTTACCCCACTCCTTTTCCTTTTCCCTTCCCCCTCCCCTGAGTTTTTCACTATTTTCATTCTCTTTGTATTTTATAATCTGATAAAGTAATAAAAATTTCCAAACCAAAAACAGTGAGAGCAAAGAACAAGCCACCCATTTGGAGACAAGCAAGTGTTGGGGAAGAAAGTCAGGCCCAGCAGAACAGAAACGTATCTAAGATAAAATCGTTGTGGATCACTCAGGAAATGGGGCTTCCAGAAGCCATGTTTTGCTTGGCAGGAGATTGAAAAGAGGAAAGTGTTTTTCATCCCCAAGCAATGCCACAAAACGCTATTAATATTAAAAAGAAAAAAATATTTGACATTTGTAGTTCACGGGGGAGTTGAGTTTCTGATATACAGATGAAAAATAGTGTCAGGCAGGAACAGCTTGTGATATTTATTTAACCAAAGTGGCCTCCATCTGTGAACTGAACATGAAGGCAAATAAAACTTTACTTCTGATTCCTGTACAAAGTTGATTATTTGGAACTTCAATTAATCTTCTCTCTTTGCAGAAGTTATTCAAACTTGCGCAGTAAAGTAGTGGGGACATTGTGGACATTTTATGAAGCAATGGAATATAATCTTCATCCAGTCTAACCTATAGTTTACCATAAGGTCAAGTTGACTCCTTCAAAATTGTCCAGGGAGGAAAATGGTAGGAGAACATCTGTCTCTCTAGACAAGTTCAAATCACTGGGACCTGAGAGAACCAGGATCTGTTTTGAAGGAGCTGGCAGCTCTCAGAACTACTGACCAAAATCTTTCAGAGATCCTGGATCACAGGGGAACTACAATAGGACTGGACAAGAACTAAAGTGATTCCAATCTTCCAAAAACAAGGGGGGGGGGGACGATAGACCAATCAACTTGACAATGCCTGCAAAAATCCTGAAAAAGATAATTAAGCAGAGTATTTATGAGCCTCTAGAAATGAACAAGACAGTTACTAGAATCCAGCATGAATATGTCAAGAACAGATCATGGCAGACAAAATGTATTGCCTTCATTGACCAAGCAACTAAATTAATGGATCAGGGAAATGTTATGGACATAGTTTACTTAGACTTCAGTAAGGCATTTAACAAAGTAGACCACTGCCTACTTCATGGTAAGGCAGAGGAACACGGTATAGACAGCATCACCACCAGATGGACTTGCAGCTGGCTGATCAACTGCACTCAGCATGTAGGCCTCAATGGAGCTACATCAACGTAGAGGGAACTGTGCAGTGGGATACTTCAAGGTTTTGTCTTAGGCCCTGTGCTCTTCAACATCTTCATAAATGATTTACATGGGAGGGCATAGAAGGGAAACTCAGCAAATTTGCGAACAACACCAAACTGGAGGGAATAGTCAACACTTTAGAACAGTGTTGACTGACCTTTTCGGCACCGAGTGCCAAAATGGGAGCATGCACATGTGTGCCGGAAACCAGAAGAACAGCCACCCTGTGCGCATGCTGGGAAGATGATCTTCCAGTTTCTGGTGCACGCATGCACACTGGCCACCTGGTCTCCGTGCACACATGCATGCCAGAAACAGGAAGACTAGGTGGCTGGTGCACATGCGCATACTGGAAACCGGAGGATCATCTTCCTGGCATGGGCATGCTCACTGAGCGGCTACTCTTCTGGTTTCTGGGGCTCCCATGTGCATGAAGACCAGCTGGCCAAGGCGCCAGAACCCAGAAGAGCAACGGGCAACAGCTCATGTGCCTGGAGAGATCGCTCTGCATGCCACTTCCGGCACGGGTGCCATAAGTTCATAAGATCTCCAAAGCACCATAAGAAGTAACGGATGGAAGATCATTAAAGAGACATTCAACCTAGAAATAAGGAGAAATTCCTTGACAGAGAGCAATTCGTGAATGGCGTACCACTGGAGGTTGTGGATGCTTCATCTCTGGAGGTTTTCAAAAAGAGAGTGGTTCTCCTCCCAAGGGATCAAGAAGACCTCTAAATCCCTTCCAACCCTATTATTCCGTCTTCTACCTTCTACTGTACCAGGTGCTCCCGAAGGACAACACGAAGGGCAGGCATTCTGGGCTGCTCTTGATAAAAGGGAATAACCACTATCACCACCCCCGCTGCTCCATGGCGCCCACCTTGGGCTCCCTTGTCAGGCGATGTCTGCAGGCAGAAGGGCAGAATTCAAAAGAGAACTTCAGCACAACCCTTCGGCTGTCCTGGCTAACCGCTTTATATTTTCTGGATTATTGAAATAAACTGACAGTTGCACTTCTCAAGAACTCATTAAAAATAATATTCCTTTTTATCTTGACATAAAAGATGTAACAATGCTGTTGAACATTCAGCTAGGAAATCAGTTTCTGAGTGCCAGAGGAGGAAAGAATGAAAGCAAAATCAGTTCAGCCTTTGATGATGAGGTTTTGAGCTAAAAGTGTTTAAGACAAGTGATCCCCAACCTTTCCGGCTTTGTGGATTGGATGAGGGGGGGGGGGAGTGGCAGGTGCACCCTTGCACACCCAGCTCACACAGGGCGTGGAGACCCCCATGGCACTCGCTGCCGCTGCTGCCGCCGCCGCTGCTTCTCTCAAAGGGAAAGGGGGCCTTTCTGCCCACGATGCTGCAGAGGGGAGGAGCAAGCAGCAAAGGGGCCTCAGCTGCTCCTCATGGAGGCTACTCTGGCTGGGAGCTATAGACCCAAACAGATCAGGAGCAGAGTGAAAACCTTTGGTAGCAATTTGCAAATTCCCAGAAGGGGGTGAGAGGGAAGCCTCCTCTCTGCTAACTTTTCCTGCCACAAACATGAAGTGTGTGTGAGTGTGAGTGTGAGTGTGAGTGTGTGGTGCCATCCTTTCTCCCCCTGGGCTACTGGGGCAGAAGCCTTTTACTGGAGCCCCCCCACCCCCCAAGCCTTGCAAGGGCTCCTTCAGAACAGGGATGGCCAGCGTGGCCCTGCCTCTTCCTGCCCTGCCTTGGGGGGGGGGGGTTCTTTGCTTCATGGGGGAGG
>JAPKID020007514.1:0-10241 GCA_026931265.2 Tropidonophis doriae | reverse complement strand
CCCCCGAAGGGGCCGTCAGGAGAGACAAGCGGCGGACGAGTCAAAAGACTCGTCCGACGCCTCCGGCGGCAGGAAGCAAAGTCTGCTTTTTCGAAGTATAGGTTACTTCAAAGGATTTTAAAACCCAGGGAAATCATAATATGGTTATAATTTGCATTTGTTTTCATGAAACATGCCTAAAAGTGTACTACTAAGACAATAAAGCTGCCCCCCATAGCAGGCCTTAGTCAACAAAGCATTCAATCTAGCACTCTAAATAGGGTGAAATTTCAATACCGTGTAGAAAACATTAAAATAGGCCAAATGATTGTCAGATTTGAGAAGTTAGGAATTATGTACAATTGACACAGAGGGCATAGTTGTGAAAATAGAGTCATGTCAAAATTGGAAATTTAAAATAGAAAGGTTGTTGCATATTTAAATAAATTTTATTTGTATCGGCATACTAAAGGCATTGAACTCTAAAACTGAAAATGTCATCTAGTGAAATCATGCCATCCTTTTCCACCCCTTCAGGTGAGCAGCCTTAGCATCAAAAACAAGGTCAGTCCCATTGTTTGAAATCACTTGAGCAGGATAGATTGAAGCAGCTAACCAAATAAATCATAAGAAAAGTGACCCACTAGAATTTACATCTTATAACCAATGTTAAGGTGAATAAAATCCTTTCTTTTTAATAATTATCTCCAAAATGACCTGAAATGCCACCAAAGGTAGATTTTATTTCCTCTCAGAAAACAGCAACAAAATAGTTAGATTCATTGAACAAAAGCAGAAATGAGTTATTTCTCCAGCACAACCACCATCAATCAGCTGTCCTTTAGAAGTCATGCATTAGTTTCTTCTGAATTTGCTATTGATGTTCTGGACATCACACTAGTTATATTATAGCTCCATCAATCATAGCTTCAATATAAACGTAAAATATTTTTATGGTTATTTTATTTTTTTCATTAAAAAAACTTCACTTAACAACGATATAGCATATTATACTTACTTACATATAAGTGCATACATACATACATGCATGCATGCATTTTTTTTTCAAGAAGTACATCAATAGTACTTTCTTTATTATGGATGGTCACATTTGTGACAGATTATTATCTGTTCACAAGATTGTGAAATCACAATTGCAAGTTCTTTAGTCAGTGTTCACCTTCATACGCATCAAGTTGTTCCCAAGAACCTAGCATGTTGTAATAAATTGGCATAGTATATGTCTGGATACATGCTGTGGTCTTTTGCAATTGACAGATGGAATCTGATTGATGTGCAGAATTTCTAAGTACCATCC
The DNA here is from genome assembly GCA_026931265.2 of Tropidonophis doriae. Lineage (NCBI taxonomy): Eukaryota > Metazoa > Chordata > Lepidosauria > Squamata > Natricidae > Tropidonophis > Tropidonophis doriae. Next base: position 8,944 of record JAPKID020007514.1, on the reverse strand, counting down.
AAGACGTTTTGGTATGGCACCAAGTCTCATGTATTTCCCAAACATTTTTCTGGAACAATTAACAGTAGGTGATTTCCCTCCATTTTTATGACAAAAGCTGATAAGCTCAAGACCAAGAATAATGATGTGAGGGCCAGATTGAAAGCAATCATGGTTCCCCATGCCATCAAGACTAATAAAAATTTAAAGCAGAACATTGAAACTACTACAAAAATTATCACTAATGCAGGAGCACCTGAAAGATGGAATAAAAAAAGTCAAGATGGCAGCTTTAAGGGAAATCTTGCTCCTTTTTATGGGCACCACACATTTAACATATATTTTTTTAAAAAGTTAGGGCTTTGACTATGTGTTCATGGCCACTGTGTTTTGTTGATTGCCTGAAGTATCCCCTGCAATATACAGCAATATTTAGGACAGATGAGAAACAAACTCCTTTTAGGATATGATTGCCCTCGATTTTACGAGCAAAAACATTTAGGAACTCAAAAATTCTAAGAAAAATAGTAATATCTTTTATTACTGATACAACTTGACTTGGTTCCCAAGTCAAGTTACAAGATACATTTCATGTTAAAAAATACTAAAACAGAAGATTAATCATTTTTAATGCCAGTTATAAATCAATTTTTTAACTTTTTAAAAATATTTTCAACAGTTTATAGACCATTTAGTGAGAAGATAGACATCTGTCATCTGTAGATGTAATTTAAAGTTGAAGTATTTTATGTTTAAAGAGTTTACCCCCCAAAAAACTGTTTTATGTTATTGAAGGTAATATACTTTCTATATTAACACATTTACACTTCTACAAAATTCTTTTACAGCACTAATTTTTATACCAGATGTCAACTAATATAATTTATATTGTCAGTTGACATCTGGTATAAAATGTATCAGAAAGTCTTTGAAACTTAAACTATTGTACCATACTTAAGCTAAAGTACACATGACTTAAATAAGTTTACACATTTCTTTTGCTTACCGAAAGTCTCTTTTTTTCTCTATTTCCCAGACACCTTTTATTTTATATGTGTGTGTGTGTATCTGAATTGTAATTATATTCCCCTATTTTTTAAAGTACGTTATATAGTTAATAAGCTTAACAATTGCTTCTATTGTATTGACAGTATTTTCAGCTTCTGATGCCCCAGATTTCACTACCTTTCTTTTGTCTTTACTAGCCAAGAGATAATGAATATTTAACAGGCAAAACCAGAAGTGAGGCTACTCTCAATTTATGCTTTTATACTTTCCCCTTAATCAATATGGGCACAACTACTCCAGCAACAGCGGTACAGTCATTATAAGACCTGACTGCTAACATTAAACAGCAAACAAAAATATCAGCAGGAACAGAGACAGCAATCAGGAGAAGAAAACACCACGAAGCCATTAACTTTTGCTGTTCAGACAATGGTGTAATCTAATTAAAGATTCTAAGATGTAAAATATTCATAATACATAAACAACATGTCAACTAAAATTGCCAAGCATCAAAGATAAGGAAAGTGACAAATATGATTTTCTGAATGCTATAGAGCTCTAAAATAACAATTACAATTTGAAAGGTCAGAGATACAGGCCAGGAAAAGTTCCAATGCAGCTACGTTTGACAGTTTTATCTCAGCTTTTCAGTTGGTTTGTAAAAAATCTTCAAAGCTGATCAGACTTTAACTGGATATTATTTTGATGCCTAATACACATATATATTATTATTTCCAACATCTTGTGCCTTTCTCTTGTTGTTCCACTAAGTCAGTAGTTCCTAATCTTTTTGGCACTAGGGAATGGTTTCATGGGAAACAATTTTCCCACTAACCAGGAGGGGGAAGATGGTTCCATGCGCTACTTAGATCCCACACATGCGCAGATGAAGCTTCACTTGCTTGTGTAGCTCGGTTCCTAACAGGCTGCGGACGAGGACCAGTCCATGGTCCAGGATAGGAGATCCAAACACTAAGTGTTTTATTTTACTCCCACTCAATAGAAAAATATTATAGGAATGCTAAGATTCATTTACATAACTGTATTGTGGCAAATGTAACTGATACATATGGAATAGACACCAATTGCTCCTTTAGTTTATTCGGAGAGCTAATTTTGCTATAAGAATTTAGAAACTGAGCAATAGTCACAATAAAATTGAAGTAACCTTAAGAAAGTACCTTCCACATAGAATATATATCCACTCAATTAATTTAGGAGATCTTCACTGAAGCCAGCCCAAACACTTGAGAGGATGTAGTGCTTCAGTGGATATAAAAAGAGTACTGTGCAAAATGACTATTAGTGACCCCAACTGTTCGCATAACACATGTGAAAATCACCCAACACTAATGATAAAAAATATTAGGTTTTAATTAGTTAAAGGGCAATCATTTTAAAATTAACTGTGAACCATTCCAAACCAACTCATCACACAATATTTCCACTGAAACGTTGCCACTTTGCTTACAAACATTAATTTATAAGAACATGTTTAATTGTCCTACAGTTAAAAAATAACAACACATATGACAAAAACCTGAAATTTAGCAATACACCCACATTTCATCTTAACTATATTCACATAAAATGATCTAATATACACAAATAAATCATAAACAGGCATAGATCTGCAGGCAATTTATGTATCATTGTTAGCAGTATTATCAAATTAATAAGCATGTGTAGTATACAATTTTCTGATCTTATTGCTACTTGCTTGATAAATTAAAGTTATAAATGTATAATGACCATACTATACGTATCTTCTATAAATACATAGTTGTTATTTTCTTAATGTATGAAATATCCTAATATTATTTTTACATCACCTAACTCATAGATAGTACTGCAGTAGGTGTGGATACACACACCTTCACAATTTACTGTACACACATACACACAAGCACTTGTAAGAGCTACTTCCTCAAATGTTCACATACTTCATCAGATGTTCACGTCACTATATCGTAAATTAAAAACAACTATGTTTTAGTATGAGAGTAATGAAATTCTATCGTTGCAACTGACATAAAAGTTGATATCTGATTCTGAAGTCATAGAAGCGTGTAGCCTTTCAAATTAGTACCTACTGAATAGAATATTGTGTGCATGTGCATACATACGTACATATATACATACAGCACATAGTTTTTAGTACACTGTATGTGGAAAAAATTACAAATGTTTCTTTTTAGACTGAACTTTTACATATTCAATATTTTTAAATCCTCTCCAACAATTTTATCATTTGCAAGATACTCTGCAAATCTAAACAGATCACTAAATATCTCCAGCCAAAAAGAGAACAAATCAATACATTATTTTTTTTCTATTTATAAATAGCTTTCTCATTCATTTCTTCTATATCAAACTTGCTCCAAGTATAGAAAGCTATCCTCATATGAAACTCCATTCATACATTGCCACATACATAACAGGAAGTGAATTGTACCCAACTGGGTTAATATACATATTTAGCTAAATATGAAGAAATATAGATGTAAGTAAGCCTTTACCAACTGCAAATGCCTTGGGCCTAAATTTATAATATTTGAACTGACTTAAGCATTTTATGTTACTTGATTTTTTTAAAAAAATAATAGCAGAATCATGATAGGAGACAATTATCAGAATTTTATGGGTTTTTTTTTTCATGTTGACTAAGGAATAACAAAAAATATACAAAAAATAACAATAACTGCATATCATGAACAATGTTTCAATAACACTACTTTTCCACTTCTTCTCATTCTAATAGGTCATGAGTTGTATACATTTCTATTCAGAAGGAGGTCACATTAAGCTAAATAGAATTTACTCTCAGATGCATTTTATTTATGTTTCACAGCTGCTGACAAAGGGTATATTTCAAAGCAGAATTTGGTCAGAGCCACATAAACAATACTTTAAAAACGTATCTATCCAAACAGGTGAGGTTCTTATTGAAAACCTCTAATATAGAACACTAAAGGAGAAAGAAAGTAAATTAAGGCAGCTGGCATGGGCATACAACCAATGAAACATCTGTTCCTATCCTCATGATATATTTATCAAATTTTACAAGTCTCTGAAAACCTAGAGTTTATATCCATTCATGCTGGTTTACAAATCTATTTTATAAAGAAACTGCATTATCCAAACTACTCAAAATTATGAAAAGACTTCCATTTAGGCATTCTGCTGCGGTTTTATTTATATACGTTTATATTTACACAAATGCACACAACTATGTGAAATTCCATTTAGAGTGGTAAGAAAGGAAAACATTTAGCTTACCTAAAGAGATGAATTCAATTAAAATACAGTTTGTGGTTCACTGGCATTGTTCATTGCTTTATCTTATTTTACTGACCTTTATCCTATGCAAAACATTTAAAATTTATGCTTCAAGTAACAGTTAAAAAAAAGTTGGGCTTGATTCCTGATGACTTTATAGGCATGTTCATACAGCTTTCTTGACAACAAAAGATGTTTCTTGTTGCCTACAAGCTTTAAACTATCAAATTCAAGGTATATTTGATTGTATATACACAAGCAACTTACTGGGTTAAATTCCCTAATGGATGGGTCTTCTAATGGTAAATTAAAGTAAATGGAATTAGTATAACTTATAGCTAGAGTTCAACAAAATTATTTAAACAAAATACAATAGTTATATTTGTGGATTCAAAATTTAATGAGTGATTTATCTACCAATTTTAAAACTTCCTGATTATCAGAAATTGCTTTAAAGGGTCTCTCAATTCCCAAAGTGAACTTTGGATATAGTTACCTGCTTATTACGATTATTATAATATATATATATTTCCCATAGCTTCTGCTTAGCCCACCAGATAAGAGCACAAAAGGCATGAGCTGGGTTCTCTCCATTCAACAGGGTCATCCTGTTGTATCCAGAAATTGTATTTTAATTGTGGCACCTCATGCCTTGTGGAATAGTATATCTCCAGAAATCCAGACAGATCCAACCATGTTAGCCTTTCACAAAGCTTTGAAGACCAGATGTTTGGGTCAGATGGTTAGATGACCTCTGTTGCTTTTGAAACTTGGTTTTTGTGTTTTAACCTTAGACATCATGGGTTATATATGGAGGCAATAGTGGTTCTAATCATTGAGTCGTTGTTCTTAGATAGATGGCCATGTAGACTAGTTAATTGAAAAGGTACAAATCCTGGTTTTCAGAAACACTATTATATTTGACTTCAGTTTATTTTCAGTTGAAGTGTAATTATGTAAATGGTTTACACAGATAGTATTTTGGCTCTTCTGTGTATATTGATATTATTTTTTATAGATATAAAACATTACTATTCTAAACTTCCACAAACTATCATTTATTCTCTATTGCACTGAAATATTGTCCAACAATATAATGTGCAATTACTGTCACTTCAAAAGGTGTAGGTCAAAAAGCTCTTATTCATGTTAGTTTTATATGCTATTAACTGACTTAAAAACTAATTAATGTTCTTCTTTTAATGAAGATGTATCAAAAATGAAAGGAATTTGGTTTAATTAAATTAGTAAAGTGCTAAGAATAACTGAACAAGTTTTCAGAATATGTTAAAACTAAACTTCCACTGGAAAATGAATAGGTGAACATTACGTTATTCACGTAAAGAGGGTCAACTCTTTACGTGAATAATATGTCAATAACATGTCAAAACTAGCATGTAGTCAAATAATAACAATTTAAAAGGTTCTAGATTTCTAAATATTTAAGTTAAATAGAAAATGATTGTTATATTTGGACCCAACTATTAGTCATGGTTTAGTCCTGAAGACCTTTTTTGTCTCTTTTGTGTTTTGATATGGGGAGCTGAGGGGAGAAAAATAATTGCCATAGTTTATTATTACATCAAAAAATTCTGAAGTTGATTTCTTTTGACTATCATATTTTTGAATTACAGAAATATCAACCCCTGATTAATACAGCTTGATTGGTTGAATAAGCCATAAAGGTTTAGGATTTAGGCATAAACTTGCATAATTTAAAATGCATGCAGAAATATCTAATCTTGTCACTGATGTCCTGAAGCACAGAATTAAAAAATGTTATATCCAATTTTTAAGAAAAATAAATACAACTATATGGTTAGTATCTATATTTATCATTAAATCATAATTTCAGATTAAAAAATACTTTAAAAAATGTGTCATAAGAAAGTTTGAAGCATCTAAGTAAACTATTATACTTTAAGCTTAATAGTATTTTAATAATATGCAAAAGTTTCATTCAGCTAAATACCCAGTTTTTGAAAAGTATTCCAAGTAAAAATGTTTCATTTACACTTAAATCAGAGATCAAATATTCATAAAGTAATTTCTGATGGTAAACAATGTAGCATTGTTGATAACTATCTTCTATTCAAAGCAACATATTTTATTTAGAATCAATACGTTTATGTATTATTTCCAAGATATAGCCTGAAGGCATGGCAATGATCATGCTATTAGTCTACAATATAAGACATTACGCATAGATTGTTATTACTAATAAATTATGTCAATAAATGATATTTTATTATGTTTGACATTAAATTTCAACTCATACCTATTTGTCCTTGGCATTATAAGCAGGTTTATACAATAATGTTTGTATTAATTCATAATAAAATTATTAATGAAAATATAAATATGTAATGTGAAAATATGTAGATTTTAGATGTTATTGTATAAAATTTTCAATTTGTTACAGGTTAGCAATGCGGAAAATCAGTTAAGATTTCATTGCACAAAGAAGATGAATATGTTCCACATTGTAGATTATTTATTTTAAACAAATGTTATGTGGAGATAAAATTGATTATGAAACAATTGCATTACAAAATACCAAGCAAAAATATGTTTTAACAATTTCTTTGCAGTGGAGTCACTTTTTAAAGGAGACTAAAAGCATATAGAATTATATCAAGAAAATAAATTTCACCTATTCTTTTTTTTATTTTAAATGCATTTCAAAGAATAACTCTTCCATTTATTTCTTTAAGCAGCAATTGAAAATATTTACTACTAGGCAGTACCTAATTTTAGGTTTTAAGTGCTTTAACAGCTCTATGAAATATGATCAGCAGCTGCTATATAAAAGTATGCCGAATAAACTCCTCTTGTTAAAAAAAAAGCCCTCTAAGCAGTTTGGATATCTTCATTTTCAAAGGTTACACCAAAAACTTCACCAAAAATCAATAAATACAATTATGTCCCAGGTGACATTACCTTAAAATGAGAAGGCAAATATCTAATAAACTTCACTTTCACGTGTAGGTTTTTCCCTCTTCTGTAAAATAAGCACAGCAATAAATTTTGTCCATGATCGCTTGCAAAATAATTTGGTTCTGCCATTTTCAAATGAATGCAATATTATATATACTAATTTAAATATTTTTGGGGGAGGGGCTATTTGTTATAGTTATGCTTCCGCACATCTCTCATTTCCATCGGTATTAGTATTAATAATCCTTTCTTACAGTCAAAATAGGTTCCTACTATACAAAAATTCAAAATGATTATGCCTCATAAAAAAAAAGTATTATTGATTTAGTACTAGTATTTGTTTTTTTCATTTATTTATTCAATTTCTAAAGTATACCTCACTATAAAGATACTCCGCTATCAATAATGTTTCTGCAGAACTATAAGCACATGGTTTTTATTTTACAATATGAATACCTTAAAAACACTGCCACAAACAAAACAGAATATTGGTAATTGAAGGGATACTGCTTAATAAAAAATCTTACACTAAAAAAAATGCCAAGCATTTTCAAAACACATGGATGAAATTAAGAAATATATCTGCATTCTTAATGAAACTACTGGATTGAAATATGGTACATTCATGTATTTATATCATGGTTATGACCGTAATCCTGATATATTAAAGGAAAAAAGTACAGTGTTTGGATCTCTATTTCCCTAATCACAAACTTCTGGCTGGAAAACGAAGGATACACAAAAGTCTCAAATGCAGAGAAACCTACGTATGCTGGAACTGGACTCAAACCAACCTAATGCATTTATTTATGAAAACTATTCATTTAATCAATGTGTCTCTTAATATTCTAATGCAAAGTTAATTTTATATTCCAAAACAACTAATAATGTTGCCTCCTGTTTATTTGTCAACCTTTACTCATTCTAACCATGCAGATATCAAAACCACGAATAGATCAGTTTTATGTCAGGCTTTATTAACAATAATTTTCTGTCAGGTGGATAAAATCTCCAGTCAATAATTGTCTTTGGAAAGTAAAAACTTTGTTTGCCAATGTTACTGCATAATGAAATAGTTGCAAGTAGAAGAGCAACATACAATAACCCTAATTACATACAAGATAGTTTGGATGTATTAAATCTGTCACTATTTAGCTGCAGCGTTTTTACAGAATGCTAAATTTGGAATGGTCCAGAACATACTATTTTGTCATAAAGCCCACATATTCTTTCTTTTCTCCTGTATTAAAGCTTCTAAATGAGAACGCAACATCAATTAATGGCTAAAGCCCTTGGGGCTGAATAGAAAATAACTATTACTTCAGGGAGGACCAGCAACAAAAAAAAGTATTCCACGTGGTAGTATTTTAAGATCAAAACACAAGTCAGTTGTGTATACAAGTGATTGTATAATGTTCATTGCACCCCACTCACCTGATCTACAAAATCAATTGATTGCTCAGAATAATGTTAAGAAGGGAAGGAGTTTACTAAGTGTTTTGTAGCTGTAAAGCTTAAATTCGCTGATAAACGTTTTTGGGGTTTGTTTGTTTGTTTTTTTAAACCTATACACAAACAATGCAGGTGGAGCAGTTTACACCCCTTTTTTTTAAATTTCCTATGTTACTCAATCCCTAAAAACAAACTTCCTCATTAAACCCCTGCATGTCAAACTTACTTCTTCGGGATAAACATGAAGACAGACCGGAAAGGTCCAGGTTTTCAATGCAACAAAGTAAAA
>JAPKID020007513.1:0-10241 GCA_026931265.2 Tropidonophis doriae | reverse complement strand
ATTACCCTTTCCCTGATATAAAACTGCAAAAACCAATAAAACTTTTTTCTGGAAAAAAAAAAGTGTTTTCATCTCTTCCAGGAACATCCCTCCTGATACCAGTTTTGTTTTGGTCAAATGACATCCCTAAAAAATCTAGTTAGGATATTCCTGACTCTTAGTTGGCAGACTCACGAATTTAACTTATTTTAAAGTTTTCATTTGTTAATTTCACTGAGCTATTTTGCATAATTCATTCTCAACTGAATCTATTTTAGAAAAAAGGAGAAAAAAAGGAATCAGATATATCAGTTATGAGTTCCATAAAAATAGAAGGATAAAAATAATATATTTGTCTGTAAATAATGTAAAATGTGCAGAACAAAAAATTGCTGCAAAAAGACTGGACTACAGGTGCACATGAAAAGAAAGTAATATGAGACATACATTAAAATGCTACTGTGTATTTCATTTCATTTCAGCAAATGACAACACAATTACAGCAAATATAATTGAAAAAGTTCTCATAGTCTAAAATAGAGTTTATGGCAAAAATTCAAGACACAAGATTGATCCGATTATCATGGTTGTGCAAAACAAGTGAATGAGGTGCTTCACAAAGTATATTAGCTAAACAAAGCACTATTTTCCTTGAAGCATTAAAACGTCTAGCTCATCTGGAATGTTCATAAAATTATTTTAAAGGTAATCTAATGTTTCCATTAGAATTGTCAACCAAGGAACTATCCATGAAAATGCACATTCAGGTAGCCAGGAAGCTTTTGAAAGGAAATAAGTATCAGTTTCAAAACACCTGTTTACAAGTTTCTAGTCTTGATTGGGATATAGTCCAATTTTATGTGACAAATATAGGTATTATGCCCAAGTGGGACATTATCTAGTGAGGCCTTCTCTTGTTTTAATTTTTAATTGGACCCTTCTGTAATGTTAATTATATACATCTCTTTAGCAAACTGGATAACATGGAATCATGTCAATCTAAGATTCTGCATTTTTCCCACACTACTGTGAAATACACAGCAAGATAAACAGTAGACCTCAAGGGACAGAATATATTAAATAGACCGATTTGACAGTAGTTGTTGCTAGCTATTGATGTCTTTTTCTATATTACGCACATACATAAAAAAACATTTTAGTAGAATGCCTCCAAATATTTTCTTTTCTGTATAGATTAATAGCTTCTATTCTTCTCTGAATAGATTAGGTAATAGCTTTCTTCACCATGAAGGAAAGAAAGGCACAACCTTATAATATAACCAAAATAGAACTGAAAATGTATTCCATTGAAACAACCACTAAAGTGAATCATAGTAAAATAACATTCAAACTGGCATAATATTAAGGATAGCTGCATTGTTGAAGGAAATACTCCTTAGAAGAATTAGAGTCAAATACAACTATTTGCCTATAAAACCATCAAGCAACACAATCAATAGATGTAATTATCTTCTGTGCTAAACTAATCTGAAAAAAAGTATTGTTTCTAAACAGTTAAAAAGAATTATAAAAAGTTAAATTGCCAATTTATAATCCATAGCAACTATATACATACATACATACATACATACATACATACATACATACATACATACGATGAATTGGTCAAATCAATTGTACTTTCTAGAGACTATTTCTTTTAGCATAATAAAGGTTTTTAAGTGAAACTCACCTGTCAGAAAACTTCTGGCTAAGGTTGTTTGCTGGAAAATGTCCACTTTAGTGAAGATGTTGATGAACATACTAAAAAGTTTTGTTTTGTGTTGATGTTTATAAGAAAACATTGACCTTGCATTTAAACTTAACATGTGCAATGTTTTCTCTATTGGGAAGATTTCTCTGAAGCAAGACCATCCACAAAACCAAAATATAGAGTATTATAAATGAATACTGATTATCCCGTTAGTTATGTATCACCTAAATTTTGGAAGATGAGGTAATATATATGGCCATCATTAACTTTTATCAGGAGTCAGTAATTCATTTAAACAAAATCTCAAATTATGTCTTAATATATATTCCAATAAGAAAAATGTTAGATACTTCCTTTTAAAAAAAAAGCCTGATGTAGGAGGAAACTTTAAAATATAAAAGAATCTAAGATGAATGCTACCTCTTCTGCAGTCTAAGTGAAGTTTCTGTTGATTAACAATCATAAACAAATTAATTCTATTAATTATTAATAGAAAACAGACTAACCAAAATGAACTATGTCTACTGAAAATAGATTAACTACAAAATGAAATACAGAATGTGGTTGCCTGCTCTATTCACTGTGGCAATTTACTGTTTAGTCTCTCTCCAAAAACATTGAAGATCTATTTGTATATAATAGTTTTATAATGTCAGTGGATGAAAAATCAAATACACAGATTTAAATTATGTCGTTGAGACCTAGATTTTATGCTATCTAACTTGACTATAATTACACTACAGTTATGTAGACAGGCACTATGAAGACTAAATCCCCATATGTCGGAATTAAAGAATCATATCAGACGCGCTCACAGGAGGCAAAGTGAACTTGTAATTTTGCTGCTTCATTATGTTCATCACATTGATATCCTTGTGGCATTTTTTTCTTTCGTTCTCAAGACGACTAAGATTGTATCCAAAGTTAAGATTTCAGTGATTCTGGCATTGAGAAGAGGTTGAGGGCTCTCGTTCTGCAGAAGAGATAATTCCAAGTAGCTGGGAATTTGCTGGCTCATGATTATTGACCTCATCATTAAAACTGTGCTCACTGTCCAGGCTTGGGATTGCCCAGATACCACCATGATTGCAGCCAGCGGGTTGAATTTTAAAACTGTTGTTTTCTAAAATATAAAATATTTTTATTAATATTAATAAACATTGAATGGCAAATACTAGTTCACCAGCTACTGCATACTTTAGTGTGATTCTGTATATCTAACAGAACTGTTACTGAACAGAACAAAACTTCCTGATGTACAAAACACACATACATCTGCACTGCACAGAAATGTATTTCAAACACATCCCTTGTGTGCTAAGACCTTGAAACAATTGTGTCAAATGCAAAATATCCCCCTACATAGAACTCTTTATAAATCTCATTCATCTCAGAATTCATGGTAAATCAGGAATACTGCTTTCAGAATCCTTTCTCATACCTGATTTGCCACTAGTAAATACTTTCTCCCATGCATAGCTGATCACGTTGACAGGTTGGAACACCCAAGGATCCCGTATGACCATTTCTAGAGTTATACGATCCTGTGGAAAAGGCTTCAAGAGCCCAGACAGGAGACTCATCAGATCTAAAGAAAGAAAAATGAAACAACACCATTAGCCTTCAGCTTGCCTTATTCTATTCTATCCATTTTATTAAATATAAAACCTAGCTGAAAAAGTATTTCCTTTCCCCTTGGTTTATAATTTGTAAATACATTAGTGAACTACTCACCAACTGACACATTGTAAGGAGGTCGCAATACAGCATCCATTGTTTCTTCAAGCTCACAAAAAGGATTTTCTCCAAAGACTATGGTATAAAGGGTGATACCTAGTGACCACATTTCCAGTTCTGGTCCTGAATATCTATAGAGAATTAAATAATTAAGCTCATTGAGTTTGACAGACAAAATCATATAATATAGAAATACATGCAAAAGAAATTACTTAGAAAAATAGTATCCAGAACAAAATGTATCCAAGTATAACTCCTTCTTCCCACCAAAGGACATGTTGTTGTGACCTTTCTCACTTTTCCCACTAAAGCTTTCTATATTATTGACAAGAGATCTGATTAGGGGTTGCATGTTTCCCAAAAAATGAGGGAGATTCAAAATTAAACAAAAATGTTATAGTTCAATAATATTTTAATGTAATAAGCATGCTGGGTATAACCAAGAAATTTGCCACAAATCACAAATCCTCGTGGCTTTCAGAATAGGAAATTATAATCAACAGCTTTAATTCCCTAGATTTTTACTCAGCTTGCTAGATGGCCTGACAGTATATTCATAACTCATTTTATTAATTCTAAATATGATAAAACTTCCATGCTCTTTCCCTATGTGAATTTTGGAGTTAATGTACAGCCTCTCCCCTAAATCAGACTAATGTACTCTATTGAAACATAAATGTTATTTCAAAATTAAACATACGGATTGCCTGATAGCACTTCTGGAGAGCAATACTCAATTGTCCCACAAAAAGTATAGAACATTTTGCCAGGTTCCAAATAAGCAGCTGAGCCAAAGTCTATTAATTTGATTGTGAAATCTTCAGCAATTATGATGTTCTCATCTTTTATGTCTCTGTGAAGAATATTCCTAGAGCGAAGATAGTTCACTGCAGAGACGAGCTGATGCACAAATAAGATGAGATCAGAATAGCACCCATTCCAGATAATAAAGTAACTGTAACCAAAAAAATAATTACATGTTCTGCTTAAAATATTAGCTTTTTGCCTTTTAAAAAACATGTAGTTAAGAGAATATGAAATTCACATTTCATTTTAATCCTGCTTCTGTAGTGATTAAAACTCAAAATGTCACTACTGTTTTATGTATTACTAGAAACAATATTTCATACACTTCGTTAATATTGTCATTATAACAATTCCATGAGGAAGATGAGCCTGTTCTGATTGTATGAGACCAGAATAACTTATAATAATCAAAGTTTTCTCATTCTGGACAAACACTCATTCATTTATTATTATTTATTATTATTCCACCTCAAATCAAGCTAGTGAATATGCTTAATATTACTGCCTCCTATCTTCCCTACAAAAATATTGTGACGTAGATTAGATTAAGAGAGAGTGGCTGGCCTAAAGTCACCCAGCCAGCTTTCAGTCTAAGGAAGAACTATACCTCCTGTTTTTTAGGCCAGCAAGTTAACTATGGCCCCAGACAGGTTCTGTGTTCTCCAGCATTAAATATTAACTGTAGTCCATAAATCGAGATCTCATCATATTTCTTCTGCCTATAGGCAGAAAAACATTTAAGGAAGACCAATTATTGTCTCTAGTTTTGGCCTAGAAAAGTACACCAGAGATCTTTACCAAAGGGAGAGGCTACTGTGATGTATATAAATAAGTTGTAGCAAATAGATAACAAGGAATATCTTCTCATGCTATATTTGCAGCAACAACAAAATAGCTTCCATCCCTTCCCCATTTATACATAAGTATCTTGCTCTTCCATCTTTTTTCTTGTTGGTCAATATGACACTGATCATAATCAGCGTGTCAGAAGCATTAGTGGTTCTAAGGAACAAAATTACAGATTTCCTAGGTATGATTTTTATTTTAATAATAGTAAAAAGAGGTTTTGTTAAAATTTGATATGCAAATATATAGTATTCACCTTAAGCATTCATCCCTTTTCTTTTTCCATGAATAAAGTTACAGGTCAGGCCAAATACAGAATGCCCTTTGGAATACAGATCAAAAGACAAAACATCACAGCACTATTATAAACTTTGTGATGTTCCTTTATAAAATAAAATACCACAGATACCCTAGATCAAGATTAGACATATAAGAAAAGGAAGCTAACTTCCTTGCCTCTGCCTCAATTTAGATTCAATTCTATACCTGGAGAACATTTTTTAAACTATTTTATCAGGTCTTTACTACAGATTGCATTTTACCAAAATCTCACCTGCCGGAATATGTAACTTGCCAAAGGCTCATCCAAATCAGGTTGATTATCAATGAATGTGAAGAGATCTAAACCTGTTCCATGCTTCTCCATCACTAGTTGAAAAAATTGTTGGTTCTCAAATATATCTATCACCTAGTGTCACAGAATATAGTGTAAACAACTTTCCAAAAAACCTCCACAAATTTTGTTATCCCACTGGACCCTTCTCACTTCTAAACTACTTTTTATTTATTTACTGCATTTATTTATTATAATAATTTATTTTGGGGACTGATATTCTGCTGCATTCAATAAATGTTCAGCAGCTTACAATAAAGACAATGAAATGACGATTTAATTAATTATACAGAATGCCAACATAAGTCATAATAAATAAGAGCAAAATAATAAAAGTGACCAAAAAATGCTGTCTAAAATAATTCAGTTTTTAATAGCTTCCTAAAGGATTACAATACAAGTAGTCCTCAACTTACAACAGTTCATTTAGAGACCATTTCATATTACAATGGCTCTAAAAAATAATGACTTATGACAATTGCAGCATCCCCATGATCATGTGATCAAAATTCAGATGCTGAGCAGCAGACTCATATTTATGACAGAAGCAATGTCCCACGGTCATGTGTTCATCTTTTGCAACCTGACAAGCAAAGTCAATGGGCAAACCAGATTCATTTACCAACCTTGTACCTTACTTAACCACAGCAGTGATTTGTTTAACAACTGTGACAAGAACAGTCTTAAAATAGGGCAAAATTCACTTAAATGTTCTGCTTAGCAACAAACATTTTGGGTTGAATTGTAGTCATAAATTGAGGACCAACTGTAGTTTTATTTCCAATAGAAGGCTGATAGAAGTGTGCCTTGTCTTGGTTTTTCTAACCTCAGGAGTATGGAATCACTAGCAGCTAAAAGATCTGATAAGTCAAGCCAATCTAGTTGTAAGTAGTCAGTCCTGTAGAGTGAAACCATGAAGGGCTTTACAAGCCAATACCGCCAACTTGTGGGGGTATGTATAAGCTTACTGAGAACCAGTGCAAGGCCCTCAGAATTGGTGTTATATGCACACAATGTCAGGAATGGATAAGCACATGGGTCACTGCCTTCTGGACTAGCTTTAACTTTCCAAATATTTTAGGGCCATGTGAAGTATTTTGCAATATAGTCCAATTGAGTAATAATGAAAGTATGAATCATTATAGCTGGATTGCCTTGCACCTACTGTCTCCAGAAGGGACACTACATGAAGACACCCCCCCCAAACACTAGCATCAACAGGGAAGCCTTGTGTAAAAACAGTAATTTCGTCTTATTAGACTTCAGCTGTACTCTGTTGTTTCCCAGTCAGACCCTTATAGCATTTAAGCTCTGGAGCAGAACCAATAGGATGGTTCTCTACAACCTGAGGTGAGTTGGATATCATCAGTATATTGATCATACCACATCCTGAATCATCAAATAACTTCATCTAGTGGTTTCATGTAGATCAGAAGTGTCAAACTGGCAGCCCACCCCATCTCCCAAACTGGCAGCCCACCCCATCTTGTGAAACATCAAGTGACAGCAATGAGTTGGTGCCCGTGATGTAGATACTTAAAAGTACGGGACAGGGTACTACATATCAGAGGCTGATTGTTCTGACCTAGGCTTCCTGATACAATAAAAAGCACACACTTACTCCCAAAAACTCTTTATTTCAAAGGCTGTGAATTATGTTCATTTACAGCCCATAATGAGTCCCAAAGAGTTGCAAAGAGTCCTACAGTAGGCTGCCAAAGTCTTTTAGGTTAAGGCTGATAAGCACCCACCTTTATCTTTTTTGAAACGCTGCCAAAGACTTAATTGGCAATTATCTTGGCAAGGCCACACAGAGCAAAGAGTCAAAACAGAGCTTCAGAAGGTAAACTGACCAGTATCAACCTAGTTGCTTCCTGCAAGGCTCATGTTTCTTTGCTCCTCCTTTATGTCCTATGGGAGGTGCCATTACCTCCAAGTGTTACTCCCAAATCGTCCCTTCTGTCTTAATTGTTCTTGCATTCTGGCAGCTCTGCGTATGCATGCATTGGGAACAGGGGAAGCCTGTTCCTCTGCCTCGCTGTTGTCCGACCCTGGAGGCTCCAGAAGCAGGCCCCCTCTCTGCCTCCGACACAAAGCCCTCGTCCTAGCCTTCCCCAGACTCCAAGATTTGCTCAAGTTCCCCATGTTCTATTTTGATGGTTAATAATAAAATCTTCTCATTTTGGCTGAGGACAGATGTTAGGGACAAAGAACTGAGTAGGGCTGTGTGTATTGAGGTTAGGATTTATTATGCACATGGATAAGTTTTTTTTTAATTGATCTGGAGAGGAACTCTATGCCTTATGCTGCCTACTTCTTAGAGAAATACGTTCAGACATTTTCCTCTTACATTTCAGGAGAACTAGTATAAAATGGACAAACATATTAAATCCTCACAAGAAGGTAAGTCAAATCAAGAAAAAAATACAGAAATGATGAATGATCCAATACTTGAATTTCCATGTTTGGACATTTTCTATATTCTAATATATCATCCATTAAGACCAAATAAAATGGTTTCGCATACATTAATACAAGGGGCTTAATTCCTGAAGTTATTATCTGCTTAACAGATACTATACCTTGATAATATTGGGATGTTGAAGTTTCTTCAGAATAGAAATCTCCTGAGTAATTGTCCCTAGCTCAGGATCCTCTACCCAGCAATAGTCTAATACCCTTCCTTTCCAAATGAATTTCACTACAACCTATGAATGATAAGATGCAAATGAATAATTAGACCAAATTTGGATGGGACAGGATAGGAAGAAGCTTAATTTACTTTTTATCTAACTTACAGATTTTTAAAAACACTTTATACTTAAGCTGTACAATGGCAATTCAAGTAGGCATGTATTTTATATTTATTATTTTGCTTAAAAAACTATAACGTCACTTAATTCTCCAGGGGAAAAATTGAAGGCAAACAAGGTCCAGACAGAAGAACATCATGGCTTCAAAACTAAGGGACTGGCGCTTGTTGACAAAAATGGGATTGCCAACATGATCGCCAATGTCCAATGATGGATATGGCATAAGAAGAAGGAGAAAAGAACTATAGACTGAATCACATATGATGGCAAGGGAAGGGCATTTGCACATGCATTACTTTATCCTTTCAATAATTCAATGATTTAACAGAAATCAGTCAACTGAATTTGATTTGCTTTGTTAAAAAGATGAGCAATGCAATCTGAGTAGGCATTTACTAAGTCATTCATAATTTAGACATATTGAATATTTAGTTTTAAATCAGTGTTTCCTAATTTTGGCAGCTTCTTGGGGTGTAGCCTTCAGCATGCAGAATCCCCTAGTCAATATGGCCATTGCTCACAATTCTAGGACTTGAAGTCCATATATTGCCGAAGTTGGGAAACAGTGGTTTAAATCAATGTGAGATTCATCACCTGAGACATAAACAACATAAAGGATATTTTTTTCTTCTTTTTGAAAACAAAATATAGATAGTTGTCGCTTACTAATCACTCATTCAGCAACCATTCAAAGTTACAATCAGATTTATGACCAGAGCAAGCAGGCACACAATGGGGAATGCATTAGCTGTGTCGAATTGATTCATGGCTTTTGATATATATTCCTCATTATATGCCTGCTTATTCTGCTCAAATTTCTTAATTATCATGTGTCTGCGGGATGCTACAGAGGTAGCAAATGGTTATAACTTTGTCAGTTATTTTTTCAGCACTATCATAACTTCAAATGGCCATTGAATAGAAGGTCAATAAGTAAGGACTATCTATATCTATCCAGAGTATAAAAGAAAAATATTTCTTAATAATGCACAGCACACGTAAAACATAATGCATAGCTGCAAGCCGCTTATACTAACATAACTACTAGTTTTAAGCAAATAGTTTTTTTACCTCTTTCTCGTCCATTTTGCATTTTCCTGTCCAGACAAACCCAAAGGCTCCTTTTCCAATAAAAGTAAGAGTATCATATTTCTCTCCATAACTTCCTTCACAGGCTTTCAGTCTTTCTAATTCTTCGGCTTTTCGTGAATTCTCAAATAAAGGTGTGGTTTTGATTAACTGCAGCAAAAAAAATATAGATTTACACTAGTCAGTTTAGTGAACTAATTACAACCAAAAGAAGATAAAAACAAGGAAATATATTAAAAACATGTAAATATTTTATCTGTAGCTGTCCTCAAATTGTTGTTTTTTTAGTTATTTCTGTATTTGAAATCACTAATCAATTTTGAAATAAATTCAATTATTACTCTAAATTCAAGAGGATGCTTCTGAAATTAGTCTAAAGCGGAGACATAAATCTAATAAAGGATGTAGATGCTATTTAAAACCATCAAAGATTAACCAAACATGTTCCAGTTTTAACAAATGTACCATATTTTTCAGAGTATAAGATGCACCTTTTTCCCCTCAAAGAAATCTGGGTGCGTCTCATACACTGAATACAGCATTTTTTTGCCTCACAAAGCCCTGCCCCCTTCACCAAAATGGCTGTGCAGAGCCTTTAGGAGGCTTTCAGAGGCTCCTGGGGGGTAAGAGGGCAAAAATGAGC
>JAPKID020007512.1:0-10241 GCA_026931265.2 Tropidonophis doriae | reverse complement strand
TAAGAAGATGTTGGATAGCCATTTGTCTGAAATGGTATAAGGTTCCTGCCTACGCAGGGGGTTGGACCAGAAGACCTACAAGGTCCCTTCCAACTCTGCTATTGTATTGTATTGTAAATTCTAGGAGTCCAGAATTGGTACCTGTTATGGTAAGGGTACATATCTGTTGGGGATCTGGCAATGGCTATTCTGTGTAATCACCTATTTGGTGATAACTTGCTTCCAAATATCAGTTCAAAGAGAACAAAGTGAGAGAGGGTTTTAAGGATCTCAGAGCTATCTGGCAGGTGAGAAACAAAATATAAGGCTAATTCATCACTATGTTCCTAGGTGAATTACAAAAAATTAACACAATAAGTAAGCTTTGCCCAATTTTTACTAAGATAAGTAAGCTCTCCCCCATGAAAAGCATATTTTATGTTTTTCAGTACTAAGGGATTGCTGAATGCAAAGGACACAGTTTCTTTTAGAAAACCATTATCTAACTTTTTCTTGATTTGCCCACAGATCTCCATTTTGGGCAATACTTTGAATTATGGAGAACTGTTTTAATGCTACAATTCTGCAATGTCCTCTGAGCTATCATATGAAAGGACTGAAAAATATGAATTAGCCAGATTAGTTGACCAGAGTGGGAAAAATACCAGGAAAGGTGAATTTTCTTGTTACGGGGTTGCTTAAACAAGCTATTATGCCCTGTTATGTTAGAAGATATCCAAAAACAGTAAGAGAAGTTAATATAATTAGAAATAGAAACTTATAATATGGAATTATGGGATATTTTTGCCATCCTCTGATTCATTTATTCATTTCTATTACACTTTGTAGGTAATCCCCAAACCTGTATAGCAACTTCCTCCTCTGTTTGCCAACAGCTGTCCTATCTCTCCCTTCCCCCACCTCTACCCAATTTATACAGCTTTCTTCCTGCTAGCCAAAATGAGCTGTCCTTCCTTGCAAGAGTCCCAGATACTGACCCAGTTAATTGTTACCAGGGAAGGGTTATTCAAGCATCCTTGTGTGGGAGGTCATGATCTAAACTGGTTTGACTGGAAATGAGGAGGGATAGGGACTTTGAGATGTGTGGTGTGTGATGAGCAGAGGAAAGGGGGAAAGAAGGGGTTCATTCTCTATAATTTGGTCTTCATTTCTCTAAACATCTTATGTCCTGCTACTACCATCAATCCTTTCAAATATGACTTCCACCTTTAACCTCAAACTTTAAATGGGATTCCCATGTCTTTTTCCCCCCCTCTGGTATCTCTTACTCTTTTATTTCTCTTATTCTTTTATTTGTTTACTTATTTTACTTTCTAATTTCACACTGGGCATCCTTCTCTGTGTCTAAATATTTTAGGATGAGTCAGACAGAGAGAAAAGACTGCTGGAGGGAAAACAAATATCCGGCAACTTCTTGAGTTGCAGGATGGGACACTGCCGCTTATTGCTAGAAAAGCATATTTGGTGTTAGGCATACAATTAAGTTTCACACAGAACATATTTTGTTTTCTTTATTTGTGTGTTCATGTATATGTTTACAATTTATTCAAATTTACTATGACTAATTGTTTAGTTCTTAAAGTGGTCTCAATGAAACTTAGATAATACAGTATTAGCAATCTTGGTGAAGTTTCAGAAGTCGTGCTAGCTTTTTAGTCAGAATTAATTGTAGCTTCAGTTCACAACTCTGAATGTTCATAGATTTAGACAAGAATCAAATTGGTATGTTTTTATAAGCTGTGAAATTTTGAAGTTTGATTTGGCATAGCCCTTGGGGAATAGTTAAGAGTGATCTGACCCAGTGTGTCTATTTGTGATTTTCAGATACAGTACAGATTTTTAACAATCAGGGATCAGATGTTTGTTGAGTAGAAGGTAGCAGCATTGGGGTTTATTTTATTTATATTCCATCTTTATTATTTTTATAAATAACTCAAGGCAATGAACATACATAATACTCTTTTTTCCTCCTACTTTCCCCAACAACAACCCTGTGAGTGAGTTGGGCTGAGAGAAAGTGACTGGCCTGAAGTTGCCCAGCTAGCTTTCATGGCTAAGATAGGGGACTAGAATTCACTCTCCTGGTTTCTAGCTTGCTGTCTGAATCACTAGATCAAACTGGCTTTAGGGTTGTGAAGATAACATCTTAAATCCTTTTAAAAAATATTTTTACAAAGCTTGGTTCAGAACAATCATTTTCTTTATAATACTACGTTCCTTCATGATACTTATAATAATAAATTATCGTTTATAGATATTTTTGTACCTCCACCATTGTTAACTAAAAATTTTTTTTCAGTGATAATCAGGCACACAATCAGCCAAGAATAATATAGAACAGAATCGAATCATGTTTTCTTTCTTCTCCATTTCAAGGACTGAGTGCCACTAGTAGAGTTGTAAATACTCTGCAAGTCACATTAATTGTTCTCCAATATGTTCCTTGTTTGACTGCTAGCCAATGAGGTGATTCATTTTCCTCTACCATCAAGCTGGCACTTCTGCTGTTTGTGATGGTAAACCCTTTGTAAATCATGACTACCTTTGCAACAAAAAACCTGATGATGTAGATGCACTGTTTATATTTCATTCCCATTTCATGTATGCCTTTTAAAAATAACGTATGTTTCTTCTTTAAAATATGTGTTCAATACAAAATATTTCTGTAATTCCCAGATTTTGCAAAGTGGATAGCATCATCTCCTGGGAAATTATTTTGAAGTTCAAGAAAATACACATGATTGAGTTTAGTGTCAAGATTTTGTTTCCAATTTCCAGTTTCTTTCTTTGCAGTTAGAAATAAGGATGTGCTTCATTTATAAATAAAAACTTGTTCAGCATTTTTTTTATTCTAGAGCTTTATAGAGTATAAGATGCTACTAAAGTAGTAAGTAGTTATAATAATTGTCTGTATTAACAAAAATGTGTCTATTTTATGCCTTTATTTCATCAAATACAGCATCTTTGAGGAGGGACAAGAATTTCAGTTGAGGAAATCATATTAAAAAGATGAAAAACTAAAAATAATGAGTCGAGATTGTCCATTGCTAAAAATGAAACAAAATCATATAAATTGGTAGGAAGAAATGTAAAAATCCTCAAATCCAATATTCTGCTCTATGTACAACTCATAGTGTTGATTGCAGCTAATACTACTAGCAGCATAGCTAGGTTCTTACGGCATATAAATTGGATAATCTGAAGAAAACCCTAAGTAGCTCAGACATAGTGAGTAGTTGGATGACAAACCGCCAGGAAATTCTAGATGGTAGGTTAGAAAAAGTAAAACAAAAACAAAAAAACAATCTTAAGAAGGAGTGGCAAACCACTTCCGTATTTTTACAACCAAAAAAAAAAAATCCTACATGAGATGTGCCTGTAGTTAATACAAGTTGAGCTAACACGAAGTTGTAATGTCATGTGAAGAGAACTACCGGAATCTACATAAACAAGTGCTGAGAATACTAGTTTTTTCAGTGGTTGCATTTGTGGTTTATAAAGTGGAGTAGGTGTTTTTCTAATCGTAACAAGTAGATTAGAATAAGTAACACCCATTGTGACTGATCAGACATCTACTGTTGAGTCCAGAGATAGAGTGGCTTATTTTCCTCTGAACCCCCACAAGTCTCCAGGGAAAAAAGGAATCGGGAAGACAGAGTGCAGGTATGTGAAGGCTGAGACATGCTTGAGCCGGTACAAAGGGTGCGGTATGAGATCTCAATCACCATTTCACATTCTGACTCACTGGTTTCTTTTGATGGAAGGGAAACAGATCGGATAATAAGGTAGACATAGTTTCTACATCCTTCCCAGCTCCCCAGCCCTTCCCCCAGAAAAAAACGACAGGGAGTGTAATTGGTCAGTGTCAAATCAGTAGTAAATGAAGCAAGATTTTTAGATGCATGTTTTTGCAATATTCATCATGAATGACGGTGAATGACTTCTCTTTTAAAAATGCAGGTATGCAATTTTGATAAGCAGGGTCAAACCGGCATCGTGAGTTGATGATTCATACCTAGTGACTGGTCTGGTCCCGCTGGAATTGAATATGAAGCAATATTGGCGCCTGTAAGAAGAAAAAAGGAGTGATGATAATAATAGCTACCTTTTGGTAGAAAACAAGTGCCACAAGAGTTTGGAGAAAAATGTTGGTTGCCTACTACTCAGGTCTTGAATTAGGGCAGGCTTGCCTGTAAGCTAAAAACAATTTCTCTTCTCCCGTCATTGTGACTCCAGCACTCTGATATCCACACAGTTACAATGCAAAGGTGCAGAATATAATTTGCAAAAGTTTAACTAGTTTAGTCCCAACCTGCTAGAATCTTCTTTCCTATGTCTCAATGTGTTCTTAAAGTACCATCTGTAAGGTTACTTCCTATATCAGCTTTACAAAGCATGATAGAAGGAATTCTTAGGGTGCCTTCATTCGTGCATTTCTCCTATAGATTCAGCATCTTCGAACATCTTTTTGAAGGTCCCATAACATTCCCTACTAAGGCCTAGCCTAGGAAGTCTAGGAAGAATAAAACCTATCCAATTAATTCCAGTCATTATACATTGCTGTTTTCTTACAACATGCACACATACCCATTTACACAAATATACTGATAATTATGTTTGCTTATATTTTGGTGATATGTAAGTTTGCACTTTTTAATCAGCTAAACCTTTAATAAGTGGCAGAGTACAAATATGAACACAGTAGCTGTACTCACAGGGATCACTGAAATCTAATTCCAATTTAACAAAAACAGTTGCTGTGTTCATGTAACATACCTAACCAAATAGTCCCTATTATGACTTATCAAGTTGCATTTAGTCCTCATACTAAAGCTGGCTTCCCACAACACGATTAATTACAAATGATCCAATGCCATTTTAGCCTATCCTAACATAATGTGTAAACCCAGCCATGATACAATATGAAGAGAGGGCAAACAAATGTTTTAAACATTGATCACCCAATTTTGCAATCCCACAGATTTGCTATATTTTTAGCAGTAAAATCAGGGCATAGGGTTTAACATTCTTTCGATGCTTCTTCATTTCCTGCATAATTTGCAAAAACAAAGGAGGGAGGGAGTTTATTCGGCTAATCCAGAGCACACATTTAATTATTGCAACTCTTTTCCTTTCCTTGTAAAGGCAAGGGGTGGGGGGGGGGTGGAGGAGTCGACAAATTTTGTTCTCTCCCTTTGCTGTTCTATAGCCCTACTTCTTGGAAAGTTTTTAAACCAATGCATGTTTAATTGGGATAATCCTAGTTAAACTAGGGCATATGGTAATCTGTTCTCACCCACATCTTTTCAGACACATGATGTACATCTTGCAGCTTTTACATCTTTCACATTTAAAGAAGAATTTACATGCCATCATTTTTCTTAGGAATTTGTGCATTAGAAATCAATTAAAAACATGTCATTTAGGATATATTATTCCTGCAGAGTGGGAAACTATAAAGTCCTAATCTGTGAACCTGATCCTGTTTTCAGAACTTTTTCTCAAGTGCGAACTGAACTGCGAGTTGAATTCCAGTAATTGTACTATCCAAAACTAAAACTTGCTTAAGTTTAATTTATGCAGTGAGACCAATTTAACCAATGAGTTACCTTTAGATCATTATTCATATTTATTTGTTCACAGTTGCATTGTTGACCTAGTTTGCTAATATTCCTGTGCCATTTCAAAGTAGAGACTAGGGGGCGGGGAGGGGATATAATATGATTAAATTCTTTGTAAGCTCCTCCTCCAGATTTTCACCAACATGCTTACTTCTGTTGTTGAATTCAGAGTGGTTTGGTCACATGATCTCTCACATCCATGGAATCTGAAGTGGTACAGTCCGGGATATGCTATTGTTTTCTTTTGGAGGAGGCCAGGGCCTTTCCTTAATCAAAGAGTCTCTGATTGTTTAGGCTCCATTTGGGAGAATGGAGAAATCTACAGATTTTATCTTCATCCCTTTCACAGTTCTTTTTGTCAGACAGGTTTATAAATAACTAAGATTATACTCTGGTGACAAAAAAAGTGTGCCCATGCGATCTGTTTTGGGAAATTTTTGTAAGGGGAATAGTTTTAAGAATGCCTTTCAAAGGCTCAAAAATAATTTACATTGATTTTTGAGGGCAGATGTATCTCTACAGAATTGTTGCATGAAGTAATTTTTGTGGTTTTACCAATGAAGCTCTTGGTAATTTGGGATTCTGTAAACCTACTGGTCAAGAATTTATTTATTTATTTGTTCGTTCATTCATTATATCTCTCCTTTTTAATTTTTACAAACAACCTGTGGTGAACAACATCTAATTCTCTTTCCTCCTCCTATTTTCTCCCTAACAACAACCTTATAAGGTAGGTTATGCTGAGAGAGAGTAATGACCTCTTTGGTTTTCATGGCTAAGGCAGGACTTGAATACAAATAGGCGGCTATTTGTAGTTTTTCCTCTGAAAGGGCAAGCATGAAAGTCTTTGATTAGAAACTGACAAAATATCAGCTCTTAGGAGGGTTTCCCATGAAGAGACAATATCTCAGTGTCCCCACAATTCTTTGCTGCTCTTTATGAATGGCAAGAGTGTTTCAGGTTAAGCAAGATTCCATATGGCTGGCCAAATTTCACCTTGAAGCTTAACTGCGGTAACTTACAACAAAGACTTTTGTGGAATCCTCTATCAAAATATACCCAGCCACTTTGTCACTCTCATGAGAACATTAGAGCAACAACCATAGTTTCACCATGAGGCACAAAAATGGTTGGCACAATACAACAAAGGGTGTGTGAAGTTAGACTTTCTGATAACTTCCATGCCACCTGAATTGCTTTTTGAACTCTGTCATCATTGCTTCTTTGACCCAAAGAAGAACTCATGAGTCACTTTTACCTGATTCTGATAATGAAGGCATAGGTGAATGAGGAAAGGAACACTAGGGGAGGTAGATTTTTAAAAAAAATTCTGCTTTAAAAAATATTAAAAACATAGGTCTGTACATCTGAATCAAAAATGATAAATAGAAATGTGACTATGAATTAGGCATTTTCCCATTAACCTATCTGTTGCATTTGGGGAGGAAGTACCTGCAAAGAGCCTGACATTGAAATATGTTTATCTCACATGAAGCCTTATGCAAACTGGCACAAGGTTCTAAGGTTAGTAGTGCTTGGATCCACTTAGATTTACAGCCATATTGACCCCATGTGACTTAACGTCAGTGTATATTCCTTTATTTTTTCAATTCAATTTTAGATATTCTCCATTTCCCAGACAGTTTTTATCTGAATGATATTTATAATTCTATACAGTTTTACCCAGGTGTACATCCTAATGAATTCAGTCATATATCTTCCTAGTAGATCTGTTGCCTAATCTATTAGATTTAATGGTTTTAAAGCCTTTGTCAGAAAAGCACAGCAGATTTGATAAAGTACCTACAAAAAGTATGATAAATATCACCTGAGAAATTGAATAGAAAACTATATTTCTTAAAATTGTAAAAACCAATAAAACTCTTTTTTGAAAAGAAAAAAAGAAAACTATATTTCTGCACTTTTTCTGTATATCAAAGGGGCTGAAAACATCTAAAAATTAAACTCTGGGAAAGAATCTTGTACATTACAAGCCCCAATCCCAGCCTGGTTTATTTTTCAAAAGTATAGATTTTAGCTCTCATTATTGACAACAGTAACCATGGTAGCTAGAGAATTTGGGTATTGAAGATCATACATCTGGAAAGGAATCAAGCCGGGTGATGATATTATATAATTTCATATTTTTGTTCTTGCAATGTATCTGTTTTCTTTTCAGAAATATGCCTGTAATGTGGACCTTAGTATTAATTCATACAGCAGCACTGGCATTATAATTTGCTTGAATGGACTGGGCAGAGTTTATTTTAGGAGGAGAAAGAGGTTACCTAAACCTACTTGTTATACTCTTACAGAATCTTCTGTCAATGCATTGTTGCATATGCAATCACCTTATACCATCTCCCATATTACAATAATCATTAAGTTTATATTAATGCATATACTGGATATTATATTTTTCAATGAAGTACAAGCAAAAAAGCCAGAGCCAGATGGCAACAACAGCTTATATTTTGAAAAACTGCTTATAAATCAGATTATATTTGGGGATTTGTGTAAAAATGCCAGTTTGGTGTAATGTTAAGCTGTTGGCCTAGAAACTAGAAAACAGACTACTAGCCCTGCTTTAAGTATGTAAACTGGCTGAGTGACCTTGGGTGTCTCATTCACTCACTCTCAAGCTAACTCATCTCACAGGGTTGTTCTTGTGGGAAAAATAGTGAGAAGAAAAAGCAGCATTATGTACATCGGTCACTTTAAATTTCTTATAAATAAATAAGGTTGGGTTAAACCAGGGGTCCCCAATCCCAGGCCGCAGACCGGTGCCGGTCCATGGCTTGATAGTAACTGGGCCGGAGTGAGCCTCGGGTTCCATGTGACCACCAAATGTGCGCACGGCCCACGTGACTCCACTCACCCACTAGAGGCTCCCACCGATCTGCAGAATTTTTTTTACATGAAACTGGTCCCTGGTGCCAAAAAGGTTGGGGACCCCTGGGTTAAACGAAATCAAAATAAATAAAAATATTGCTGTGTTTCAACATAGTATATATTGGGATAGTTGCATACAAAAACAAAACCCAGGGAATGGATAGCCACATAGATTGACTTGCAACTCATATAAAAGACTATATTCCACATACTGTGAAATAAATATTCAGAAATTGAAAGAGAACTGAAGTTAAATAAAACAGAAATTAAATGGCTATGTTTCACATATTGTTCTAAGCCATAATGTGGGTTACTTTGTTTTGGCACAATGTGATAAATTTATAACTTAATATAGTCATACATTTCATTATTTAAGAAACCATGGTTAAAACAAATTTTGTTTGTTTTAACGCAGATTTGTCTTGCATATTGCATCTTATACTCATTCACAAGAATGAATTGACTCTTCTGTTCTCCTTTGAGAGTTGAATCAACTGTACAATTAACTGTGTGCCTTTGGTATGGTTTACCTCATCATGATAATATTTGAGTTTAAGGGAACCTATTGACAATACTCATATCCAGATATTCTAGAGCTGATATTATTCTGTGAAGTTAGAGGAGATAATGAGATGGATTTATTTTGTTACCTGTATGCCATTTTTCCTTGTCAACCAGATCACTGACTAATTGCCTTGATGAGATTGCTGGGCTATAACTCCATTTATTATGTTCCTGCAGTGCTACCAAAATTAGTTCAGGGAAGATAATTTTCCTTGGAACTTTACCAAAGACAGTAGCAATGCATTTTTCCGCAGCACAAACAATGTTTTTAATTGTTTATGTCACTTTGAAAACTTGAAGGCAATTCCATATGTTTTACAAATAAGCAACTTTTGATCTGAGTTTTACTGTCTAATTTAAGCTACAATGGGATGATATTGGGGGCTGGGGGGATGTGGTAAATTGTTTCATTAACTATCACCATTAACCATTTCACTAACCATGCACATCTTTTTGCCCTTTGAATATGAAGTGTTACACAGCCTTAGTGTAAACATATTTAACTACATGAACCTGTCACTTCCCAAAAACAGAAACTTTTAATGTAAAAAAAAAAAGAAATGTGATAATGTTTTGAAGAATTACTTTAAAAACAACTTGCATTTACTTTCCAGAAGCTTGTTCTATCTGGATAATAGCATCATCTTATTTTAGAAGAATTAGTAAAATTGTTATATGTTACAGATAATGACATGGATCTTGAAACTTCCCAAAAAACCCTTAACAGGATGTTGGGCAACTCTTATGAGGGTGACCTGCCATCTGATCATAGTGCAACCCTTTGCAATGGTGAGCAGAGCAACTTTCTGACCCACACTGATGTGATCAAGCGTTCTCAACCTCTGTTCATCGAAGCAAATAGGTATGTTATAATGGAGAAAATCATTGTGATACCACAAAAGGCTTGTTTTTGTAGAGATAGAAATCAGTGGTGAGAAAATTTAGTCTGACCTTTCAGTTTTCTCTGGAATCAATATCAGTGCCAGAAATAACTACTCATAAAATTTATTTCTGAACATGATCAGAGTATAAGATACACCAAGCTTATTAGTGAATAATGCAATGATTCTGCCTTGTGTTTTGCACATAACTGAAAAATAGGAAAAATTATGGGAAGTCTTGAAATCTGCTTTCTATATTTAGAAAGCAGAATATAGAAAGCAG
>JAPKID020007511.1:0-10242 GCA_026931265.2 Tropidonophis doriae | reverse complement strand
ATCAGCCTGTTGTGCCCCCCCCCCTCAGCCCTCAAACAAAAATGGAGCCTACTTTTATAAATGAACTAGATCACCCGTTGGAATATTCTGGCCAGAATTATTTACAATTTGCCTGTCAGGACAAGTTGCTGAAATTTTCAGAAGCTCTTGTCATCCTAAACAACATAAAGAAGATTGCTTTGGGTGGAAATTAAAATCAAAATCTTGAGTTATTTCTGTTCTGTTTTTCATATGCACAATGTGTTCACATTTCCTTTCTCCTTAATTTATTTTCCTGACTATTGGCCCCACAATTCTGTATTTAGAACGGCAACTGGATGCTATGTCCAATGATGGTGAAAGAATCACTTTCCTCTTTACTTAGGAGATGGAAGTGAGCTTTCTGAGGTTGAGGATCACACTTTGGCAGTGCAGAGCACATCTGGAGTTAATATGTATGTTTGATCTAGTGGTTGAGGCACCAGGCTAGAAACCAGGAGATCCCGAGTTCTAGTCCTGGCTCAGGCATAAAAGCATGTTGGGTGACCTTGGGCCAGTCACTCACACTCTCTCTGCCCAACTCACCTCACAGCGTAGTTGTTGTGAGGAAAATAGGAGGAAGAACAGTAGTAAAATTCAAAAAAAATTACTACTGGTTCTGTGAGCATGGCTTGGTGGACATGGCAGGGGAAGAATACTGCAAAATCCCCATTCCCACCCCATTCTGGGGCCAGCCAGAGGTGGTATTTACCAGTTCTCTGAACTACTCAAAAATTTTGCTACTGGTTCTCTAGCATCTGCTGAATTTCACACCTGAGAAGGAAGGAGTATTAGATATGTTCACCACCTTAACTTAATTATAAAAATAATAAAGATAGGGTACAAATAAATAAATAAATAAAACACACACATATACACACACTTAAAACAATCAAAGAGATGGAGAATTTGGTGATGGCGCCGAACTAGACATCAAGGGTCTATGAATTCTAATCCCACTTTAGGCACAAAAGCCAACTGGGTGATTTGGGGCCAATCAGTCTCTTTCAGTCTAATCACCTCACAGGGTAGTTGTTGTGAGGAAAAATGAGAGGAAGAAAGAGTATTATGCACATTTGCTGCCTTGAGTTGTTTATAAAGTCACAAAGGTGTGATAGAAATCTATTAATAAATAAGTAAATATTAAGATCTTCAACCGCTCTTATCCACTGAATTTTGCCCAATTTCAGTGGCAGCATGAAGAGATGAAATTGGAAGGCCCAAGAAGCCCTAGCTCCATGATGGTGAACCTATGGCACAGGTGCCACAGGTGGCACACAAAGCCATTTCTGAGGGCACGTGAGGCATTGCCCTGTCAGCTCTGGCGCACATGAGCGTGTTGGCCAGCTTATTTTTGGCCTTGATTTTCGGCCATGTTTTGTCCTCCTGAAGCCTCCAGAGGGAGAAAAATGGCTCAATGTGCAACCTGGGAGTCCATTCCTAAACTTCCGGTTCTGGCCTCCGGGGGTGCGGGGGAGGCCATTTTTGTCCTCCCCAGGCTCCAAAAAAGCCATACGCACATGCACGGTACAGCAGGTGATGTCAAGCATGCATGCTCAGGGGGCACAGCATGGGAGACATTAAATAATGGGGTGGACATATGAGCACTCACAATAGCGCGAGCGTGTGTGCTTTAGGCACTCGAGGCGAAAAAGTTTTGCCACCACTTATCTGTTGTTTGGAGATACATAAATTATTTAGAGCAGTGGCACCCAACCTTTTGAGCACCAGGGATCAGTTCCGTGAAGAAAGGTTTTTCCACAGACTGGAAGGGACGTGGTTTTGCATGCTGCCTACATCCCATGAATGGGCTTCACTTGTTTGCATGGACTGATTGCTGGCATGCCATGGACTGGTGCTAGTCCACAGATTGGGGGTCAGGGGACCCCTGATTTAGAGCAGAAACCTGAAACTGCTCTCACTTCTGTTTCCAGAAACATCTATGTCTATGATGGTGACATCATGCTTCCTAATGGTATATTCAGTCATGATTTCCCCAAACTACACTGGGAACGTATGAATAGGCAGAATAGTAGGTCCTGCAGAAAGGAGAATTGAGTCAATGCCCTCAGATTCAAAAGACCCGCTTGTTCTACACCCTGAATGGCAAAGAGTAGATCTGCCTCTGAAACGGCAACTAGAGATCTCCAAAAATACTCACATTGAGCTGTGGTGGCACAGTGGTTAGAGTGCAGTACTGCAGGCTACTTCTGCTGACTGCCAACTGCCTGCAATTTGGCAGATCCAATCTCACCAGACTCAAGATTGACTCAGCCTGCCATCCTTCCGAGGCAAGTAAAATGAGGAGCCAAAATGTTGGGAGCAATGTGCTAACTCTGTAAACCGCTTAAAGAGGGACGTAAAGCACTGTGAAGTGGTATATAAGTCTAAGTGCTACTGCTTCTGGGGCATAAAGAGGCAAATGTATTTGCACAATTCCCCTTTCTCATTCAGCAGCTCTGTCTAAAACATGGGCTCTATCCAGGCCTGATAGAGTCTTCAGCTTGAATTGTTGAAGAAAAACATTAGGAACTTGTTCACTAAAGTTTGTAGCTCAAATAAACAGCTTGCTGCAGCTCTAATGGTAAGGCTTATAAAATGCATCATACATTAAATTTAATGTTGCCTCATTAGTCTTAATTAGATTCCTACATTATACTAAGATTACGATTTCTTTGTGGTTATGTTTTCTCCTAAAATAAATTTTACTCTAATCCAGAGGGCAGAGTAGCTTCTACCCTTTGAATAAATATGCCCAATCATTGATCTATCTCCATATTCTTAACGTTGTAGAATCCAAAATTAGTCAGTATCACACTAACATTTCAGCAAGCAAAGTAATGATAAAAGAATGTGCACTGACATTAAATTTAAAGAAAGAAAATATACTACAGAAATGTAACTAACTGGTCAACCAGTTGCCATCTTTCCTCACAACTGCCTTTCAGATAATATGTGAAGGAGAATTTTCTCTCAAACACTTCAGCTTTATCTTCTGCTTCAGAAAATAGAAGGGGGGGGGGAATCTCAGCCCTTTAATGATATCACAGTTTGCTGTAGTGAAATTTAATGTGATACCACAAATTCAACTGTGTGATCAGTCTGAAAGATGATGTAATAGGAGCTGGCAAGTTGGTACAATGACCTTTTCAAAACACACACTCACAAATCTTCAACACTTTGCAAATTAGGCAAGGAACCTGAGGTCAGTTGAGATTTCTCTTCAATACTATCTTCGTAAAAGGTGCTAGAAATGCTGTCCTGGAAAATAAAGGCTATATCTGCCACAGCTTCCAAAGCTTTTGCTTCTGCCAGTCTTTTTTTTAATCTTTGAAGGACTGTTATGGTACAGGTAGAATTAAGGTAAATTAGAGACAGAATCAGAACGGAAGGGATCTTAGAGGTCTTCTATTCCAACTCCCCACTCAAGCAGGAGACCCTATACCAGGGGACCCCAACCCCTGGGCCGCGCACCAGTGCCGGTCTGTGGCTTGATAGTAACCGGGCCAGAGTGAGCCTCGGGTTTCACGTGACCGCTTAACGCGTGCGTGACCCACGTGACTCGACACACCCGCTAGAGGCTCCCACAGGGGTCCGCGGAATTTTCTTTACATGAAACCGGTCCCTGGTGCCAAAAAGGTTAGGGACCCCTGCCCTATACCATTTCAAACAAGTAGCTGTCCAGTCTTTTCTTGAAAACCGCCAGTGATAAAGCACCCACAACTTCTGAAGGCAAGCTGTTTAATTGTCCTCACTGTTAGGAAGTGTCTCCTTAATTCCAGGTTGCTTATCTCCTTGATTAGTTTCCACCCATTGTTTCTTGTCCTGCCCTCTATGGCTTTGGAAAATAAATTGACCCCCTCCAGTCTCTCAAATACTGGAATATCATGTCATACCTAGTCCTTATTTTCTCTAGACTAGCCAAACCCAAATCCTGTAACAATTCTTCATAACTTTTAGTCTCCAGGCTAAATCATATTAGTTGCTCTTCTTTGTACTATTTCCAAAGTCTCAATATCTTTTTTGTAATGTGGTGACCAAAACTGAATGCAGTATCCCAGGTGTGATCTTACTAAGGCTTTATAAAGCAGTATACCTCATTGAGCTCCTAGATGAAGTATGGGATATACAGGTAGTCCTCAATTTACAACCACAATTGATCCAAAATTCATTGCTAAGTGAAACAGCTTGTTAAGTGAATTTTGCCCCATATTTACAACCTTTCTTGCCACCGTTGTTAAGCAAATCACTACAGTTAAGTTAGTAACAATGTTGTTAAGTGAATCTGGCTTCCCGCATTGATTAAGGTAATTGTGACACCAGGGACACTGCAACTGTCATAAATAAGAGCCAGTTGCCAAGCAACTGAATTTTGAACCTATGGCCATGGGGATGCTACTATAATAAGTGTGAAAAAGGCCCATAAGTCACTTTTTTCAGTGATGTTGTAACTTTGAAAGGACACTAAATTAATTATCGTGAGTTCTACCTATAAATGTAAATCTGTCATCTTGAATTCTCCCTGCATCACTACAAATTGTCTCTAGAAATCTCTAAATGACACATTGCCTGCCATATTTACATGAGGCATTCCTCAAACTCTTCTGAACGATTGCACTGCAAATTTCTTATCGCAGTAGGATTTGGCATCTCTGAGTATGAGATTAAATATCAGGGGCATCCTGATGCCCTCCTTGTTAATTGGATTGGCACAATGTTACAAAACTGTTTTGCCTATTCACCTGCTGATGCTTAATGCCTTGTAATTAATCTAAAGCAGGTAAGGGATAAGCAAAATGAAGATGTCCTTATTCTCCATTTTGATTCATAAGCAAGCAGCCATTCTACACTCAGAGTGGATAAAGAAGATGGTTGGCTTGAAGATAAACTGACATAGGCAATCCTGGCTCCATCCTCAGCCAGCTTTGAAATGTGATATGTTCTAGACATACATGGATTGAGCAAACTAATATCTGAACACTCAATTTAATTTGACTCTCTAAATCAATTCAACTGTTTTCCCCCCTATGTGTTCACTGAAGTCTACTTTGTCCAACTTGATTGAGAGGCATCTCATTTAATTATTTAAATCAACTAGTTAATTCATTTGCCATGTCAGTTTAGAGATTTGATTGAACCCCCTTCAAACAGAATCCCCAAATCAAAGCTTTGACAAGCCCTGTTATGTATCACACATGGCTTCTTGTGCCTGTCTCTTTCCTTGGCTGTGTTACTGGCTTAGTGTTATCTCTGTGTTTGGCTCATTAGGCACAGCCTGAGGAATCTCAACTCAGCAATCATTATTAAAGGAAGAAAAAAAAAGAATCATAGAAGTCCTTCCCTTCTCTCTGTCCAGCCCATTGATATAGACATGGCTGTCTTTCACTGCTTTCTCTTGGCCATCAAAGAGTGCAGGAAGAGACATAGAGGCCATTGGAGAAAAACTCTATACAGAGTAAGGCTGAGAAAGCATTGAGTCCTCAGATAGAAGTAGCTTAGTTGGAACACTTGGATTAATTGTTCCATGTAGTAATACACAAAGCTAGTAAAGATAAACATCTAGTGACCTAGGGAAAAAAGGGAGATAAAAGAAAAATATAGAAAGGAAAGCTGGGGGTGGGAAAATCCAACATTGCCCAGGGCAGAAAAACAAATATCCATCACATTAAAAAAAATCTATAGGATTCCTTGCTAGGAATTTAGTCAATCTTGTTTTTCTTCTTCAAGAATGAACCGAGAACTGTCTGTCCAGGTAGTGATACATGTATCCCAGAGATCATAACTCATGATGACATAATGTTGTTGCTGTTGTTGTGAGGTTGTTATATGACCTCACTGGCTTGAGCTTTCCAAAGATTATCTTTAAACCCCAGAGAACTCCTCTTCTCTACTTAAAGCAAACAAAAAGGTTGTATAACTTTGCTAGACAATTTTTCTTTCTTTTTCCTCTGGACACTGATTTTCTACTGCCGCCTAAAACTAGAAATGATGATGCACTTGAATGCTGCTTGGGATTAATAATTCATTTTTAAGAGTCAATAATTAGATGACGGCTCCCATTTATGATGTCCTTGTTTCTTACCAGTTTATTGCCTTCTTGCTGGTCGGTTTCATGATAAAACTGTACAAATTTTAAGACTATGAGATACTGAAATAAATCTGGCCTTTAAAAAGTGGATTCCCCTTCCGTAACCCCCGAATAGAATGGAAATGTCATTATTTTTATCAAGCCTGAACTTTTGAAAATAAGTAGAGGTATAAAGTACAGTAAGAAAGTCTCCTTTATTTGCTCACAGATGTAAAGCCATGAGGCCTAGAGCACCCACATAGAACAGCCAAGTTACTCAGAATATTACAAGAGGAAATTAAAACTCTATAGCCAATTACTGAAAAACATTGATTATAGAAGTCTACATTTGAAGCAGTAATGGTTTGTGGAGCAAAAAAAAATGCATGAGTATAATGTCCCATTGTATTCTCCAAATTATGAAATCAAGCTGTATTTACAGTTCTGTTTTTTAAAAAATAGTCATAGTTGGAATCATCAGAGGTGGGTTGCTACCGATTCGCACCAGTTCGGGTGAACCAGTAGTGGAAATCGAGACTGGATCTCCCAACCGGTAGGGACAACAGGCTGGCCACGCCCATGAACTGGTTCACCGCTGTGTTGCTGGCTTGTTTTTTAATCCTTTTTAAATGTTCTGCACATGTGCAAAACAATTTACACGTAACCATGCATGCACGTGCAGCGAGCGTCTGAGGTGCATGCATGCGAAGTGAACCGGCAGCCACACCAGTAGCAACTCACCCCTAGTTTGAATCTTTACATTTTTACAGGTAACATCCATGTATATTATCCCATGCATGTACACAAATCTGTCAGGTTACAAAAGGAGCATCTACTCCTGCTCAAAATAAAGTAAATCTGAGGGAATAGTGACTTCCTCAGGTCAGAACCAGAAAATCGAATTAACCGCACAAGCACAGTCAGCATAATGCTGATTGACAGCAATCTCAAGCATAAAGATGAGAGGAAGCCGTCATTTGGTTAAACTATATACTGTGAACTATTTATTCAGCAATGGTATCAAATTAATAAGTAGATGGAAGGGAAGGAGTAGGTAGGAAGGGCTGAAAAGGAAGTGGGAATGGGAACTGCTAATTGGCTGGCAAGCTGCCAAGAGATGTTAATAGGAATAATAATGCCTTAGGACAAATCATCACTATCTATATTTGGGCATGAAGATGTTTTATATTGTCAGTCAAAATGGCTCTTTCATGCATTTTTTTTTTAAACAAGAGATGACGGAGTTTCTTTTAAAAAAAATATGTTCTGAAATGTGTATTCCTCAAGCAACAATGTAAGCATGAATTTCTAGAGACTGCCTCGGGACATCAGTTCTAGACGCTGTTTTGAAGACGGATGAGTTTAGAAACAAGTCTCCAAGGTGCTCAGAAAAAAATGTTTTCTGGGCAATCCAGCACAATTTCAGTGTGATTCTATGCCACATACTGTACATCCTTCCATTTGACCCAAAAAACCCCACCCCTCCTCAAATGCTATATGGCCCAAAATCAGAAACTTCTTTTCTGCACACCTTTGCGTGAAACAAGTGATGGTAAAATTGGAAGGATAAGTGCAGGCACCTTTTGTAGGGAGTACCTGGAATAATTTGTGCAATGGATATATAATGAAAAAAAAATCATCTTATCTTGAAAAGTAAAGGTCAAGTTTCCCCATGCACATCAGTGCTAGTGGATCCCAACTCTAGGGGGCAGTGCTCATCTCTGTTTCAAAGCTGAAGAGCCAGGGCTGTCCGAAGACGTCTCCATGGTCATGTGGTTGGAATGACTAAATGCCAAAGGCACACTGTTACCTTCCCACCAAAGGTGGTCCCTATTTTTCTACTTGCATTTCTACGTGCTTTCAAACTGCTAGGTTGGCAGAAGCTGGGACAAGTAATGGGAGCTCACTCCATTACATGGTGCTAGGGATTCAAATTGCCAAAATGCCAATCTTTCTGATCGACAAGCTCAGTGTCTTAGTCATTGAGCCACTAAGTCCCCTTTATCTTATCTTTAATATCCTTATAATTTAAGACCATTATCCTGAACTCTGAGATAATAAGAACTGGCCCCATGCCCCAAATGAGACTAGAACTCACACTCTCCTGGTTTCTAGCATCATAGCTTAACCCCTCTACCAAATTGGCTCTCTCAGTTATAAAATGCACATGTTACTATTTGAAATGCTACAGTTGCTGAAAATGTCAGTAGAAAACATAGTAAAACTGAAAGTACAGCAGCTTGGTTTTAATTCAGTTGAGGATGGATTAGACATCATACAAGAGTCAGAAAAAAGAAAGCAAAATGGTGTAGGAAGGTAAACATAATTGCTATATTGGGGGGGGGAATCAAAACTTCTTTTCTGCACAACTTCTCATGTTACAAGTGCATAGAAAAAAGAACCAGAAAACCTTAAAACTCCGAGCTGCATTTAGTTGGCTATGTGTCTCATTAATTCAGTGGAAACTGTTCCTGACTATCAGGGTGGGGATGATATCAGAGAAAATACAGAAAGTAAGGTATAAAAATGATGGTCAAATCAGAAGGATAAGTGGAGGCACCTCCTGTAAGGTGTACCTGGAATAGCAATAGCATTTAGACTTATATAACTGCTTCACAGTGCTTTACAGCCATCTCTAAGTGGTTTATAGAGTCAGCACATTGTCTCCAACAATTTTGGGTCCTTATTTGACCAACGTTGGAAGGATGGAAAGCTGAGTCAATCTTGAGTCTGGTGAGATTTGAACTGCCAAATTGCAGGCAGTCAGCAGTCAGCGGAAGTAGCTTGCAGTACTGCATTCTAACCACTGTGCCACCGTGGCTCACTGTGGAATAATTTGTGCAATGAGTATGTGTCTTTGTGTCTCTCTGTGTGTGTGTGTAATATATAATATATATATGTAATATCTAAAATCAACTACTAACACCTTTTTTAAGGTCACCAGGTTCTCCATTTGAAGGAAGTCAGGAAAAAAAGGAAGGAAGATAAATTCCAAAGAGAGTGACCACTGTGGTCATGCTAAAATAAACATTAATTTATTCAATAAATTACAAATATTTATGTATTTATTAAATTTGCATGCTTCCCTTCTCTCTACCAAGCGACTCTGAGCAGGATGCAAATTTATTGCAATTTAATTGCAATACATTATAAGCCAGGTTTTTTAAAAAATAAAAATAAAGTCAGTGTTGCATTACAATATTATAACAGCTCACAGACACAGAGTTAAGAGCCCAAAGGATTTGACTCGCTAACTTTAATATGTCATCTCTAAACATGACTAAATTTGAACCGAAATACTTCTGCATTGTGTTTCAATTAGAACTTGGGTCGTCTTTGAAGATGCCTGTAATCTTTCTGTTTACCTGTAGCAAAGCCGCCTCATATACAGTGAATTATCTTCAAACTATTTTATTTGGATTTTTGAGAAAGTCTGTTGATCCCAGCACAAAGCTCTCTAAAGTGGATCACATATGTTTCCTGAAAATATTAGAACTTTGATGTTTTCAGAGGAATAAAGTATTAGTTATTACGCTCATTTCTAGAAACTTCTTCGTGATAAGAATTAAGTGAAGTCCATTCAAAAACTAAATTAGAAACAGATGCATTATTAAATTGCAAAACTGCACTAACATAATCTGTCTCTACTGGAGAGAGTTTCTGGTATGGTTTTGTTTGCCTTTGCTTGTTTTTCCCCCCCTGCAACTTGTCCTTCCAAGGAAATCCCAGTCCATCCCTATTATAGTTTTCTGGGTTATTTAAGATTTATTTTAATTTATATACATTACTGCAAGGAGTCATTATTTAGGTTCATGTGCTCCAGATTTTAGGAAAAAAATGCAAAGTGAATGATGTACTGTCAATTTTGTAGACATATATAGATAGTGACAAATGTGAGAAATTTTTAACCCTTTTTGATTCCAACTCCCACATTCCACTGCCATTATAGCTAATACAGAGGATAATGGGAATTGGATTTCAACATCTATATCAGTAGTGGGTTTCAAATTTTTTTAGAACCTACTCTCTAGATGTGGCCTATTTTGTGGGCATGGCTTGGCAGTCATGTGACAGGGTGGAAGTGGCCAACTTGTAAAATGTGGTGAAACTCATTTAACAACGCTCTTGCTTAGCAACCAAAATTTTGGGCTCAATTG
>JAPKID020007510.1:0-10242 GCA_026931265.2 Tropidonophis doriae | reverse complement strand
AAGCACTTGGCCTTATTTTCGAGGAAGTCTTATTATTTTTGAGGTGCAGGAGGCGGCTAGCATGGTCACCTCATGGCTGCTGTTGTGTTGCAATATTTTTGGGGAGGGCTTATTTTTTTTGGGAGGGGGGGTTATTTTAGTGCATGCTCTCAAAAGCCCAATTGGACTCACAAAATATTCTACACAGAAAACATGCTTAAAAAGTAGAAAAAGGATTCAACCTGCTGGAGCTTTCAAAGAGAACTCAGCTACATTTTGTTGAAATTTAAAAGAAAAAGAAAAGATCTAGCTGTAGTTTCAACTTACAGGGGTATGATTTCCAGTTGCCCAACTTTTATAAGGATTACTATTAAGCAGTTTGTATGTTTTTTCTACCTCAGCTATTTATTTTTTATTTTTTATAGAGCAGGCTTTAATGCACTGTGAGGCAGTACCCTGTTTCCCTGAAAATAAGCCCTCCCCAAAAATATTGCAACACAACAGCAGCCATGAGGTGACCACGCTTGCCGCCTCCTGCACCTCAAAAATAATAAGACCTCCTTGAAAATAAGGCCAAGTGCTTATTTTAGGGGGGAGGGGGTCAAAAGAAAATAAGACCCGGTCTTATTTTCGGGGAAACACGGTATATAACTCGTAAATTGTTGTGCTGCCTTGGAATCTTTCTCCAGTGCTCAACCTGGTCCATCTCAAAACCATTTGAACTTCTGGTTCGATACTCATTGCAACTGCTCTCTTGGAAAACCACTTTCCTTACTGATTCAGGACATTTATCAATGAACTTTATGTATTCTTCTGAGAGCCTTTACTTAATTTTATAGGGTCAGTCATTGGTGAATTCACAGATAGTTAGTAAAAGAATTGGAATTATGGGTTAGTATTCAGTAACTTTAAAAGCGATGTAACAAAGTACTTTCTCAGTTTATAAAATGAATTTAGTTTACAAAATTACAATGCCATTGATCATATTCATTGACTTTCATTTAATCATTATGTTTGCTTTTTACCCTTAAAAAAGCCTGTGACTCATTATTTGGTGAAATGGTGTTCACTTCCATATGAAGACAGCACATGGGAATTAAAGAAAGACATAGATCAAGCTAAGATTGAAGAATATGAGAAACTAGTGGCTAGGGAGCCAGAAACAGAACGTGTGGTAAGATTTGGCTTTCTATTGAAAATGTTTCTTAATAGTAGCTTAATAATGTGGTTTGTGGAAACCACTAATATGATTTGCTGCATTTGAAAT
This sequence comes from Tropidonophis doriae, assembly GCA_026931265.2. NCBI lineage: Eukaryota > Metazoa > Chordata > Lepidosauria > Squamata > Natricidae > Tropidonophis > Tropidonophis doriae. Next base: position 8,996 of record JAPKID020007510.1, on the reverse strand, counting down.
AGGAGCGACCTCCTGCTGATGACTGGAAGAAATCAGAATGTTCCAGAGAATATAAAAACAACAACAAACTCAGGGAATACCAGTTGGAAGGAGTAAACTGGCTTCTTTTCAACTGGTACAACACGTATGTAACATGCATTCATTGTAAAACAGTATAGTTTGACTGTTCAAATTTAATATCCCTGAATATTTTTTTTTTTAAATTGAGATTTCTATCCCGCCCCATCTCCGCAAGGCACTCGGGGCGGCGCACAAGGGAAACACATAAATACAAATACAATGCTAAAAATATAAAACAATTGAAAACTTAGACCTTATGCTAAAAACCCATATTCTATTAAAACCCCCGGAGCCAACCTAAAAATTTCCTAAAAAGATTGTGGGGCAGCATATTTACATTTTAAAATACAGGGTGTTTTAATGTTCTTAATTAGCAAAAGAACAACTTCTGTGATTATATTATCTATGTCTCTCCTCCACTCACCCTGACTACACACACATACACACACACGTGTATTTTTTCTGCACATGAATTTGTATTAAATCTTGAAGTGGGTTTTTTTTCTGTTTTAAGAAGGATGTTTGAGTTGACACTATTTAATTCTTAAAAGTAAATGTCCCCATCATACATAGGATTCTTACAGTCAAATAAATAAGGAAGTATGTTTTGTAAATCTCATTTAAGGAACTGAATTATAATTTCAGAACAATTTATTCATTGTAGACGCAACTGCATTTTAGCAGATGAAATGGGATTGGGAAAAACTATCCAGTCCATTACGTTTCTCTATGAGATATATTTAAAAGGAATCCATGGTCCATTTTTGGTTATTGCCCCATTGTCTACAATCCCCAATTGGGAAAGAGAATTCCGTACCTGGACAGAGTTGAATGTTGTTGTGTATCATGGGAGCCAAGCCAGTCGAAGGATGATTCAGACATATGAAATGTACTTCAAAGACCCACAGGTAAATGTTATTAGCATAATAAAAGATGACTTCAAATAATTATTTCTCCTTGTTAGTTATTGTCCTTCATTGTTTCAAATTTAAATCAGGATTGGAATAGGGGTTGCTAAAGGGAAATGTTTTCCATAAATTCTGCACACATAAATATTACTCTATTAAGTTTTTCCGAATCAGGAGATTTAAAACAGTACAATACAGCTTTTCCACTGTGATTAAACAAAACTAAGAATGATTTATAAGTACATTTTTCTATAATGTAAAGTGCTACAAGACTCTTCCAGATTTTTGATATTAAAAAATCTGGAAGAGTCTTGTAGAACTTTTTCCAATTAACAAATTTTATTCAAAGCATAAGCTTTTGCTGCAGTTCCCTTCATCGGGATATAAATGTAACATTATTTTTAATATTCATATTTATCATCTTAATATTTTAATATTTTAGTTTGATGTTTTTATTCTGTAAGGCACTGAGTTGCCTCTAGTCTAAAAGGGTGATATATAAATTTAATAAATAAAATAAAAGTAACAAAAATTGAGATGAGTGGTGTGTTGAGAGGGCAGATGGTTTATGCATTAATATGGCTCTCTCCCCACACTGTCACATTATCAGTATTCCACAGAACATTTGATACTGTTGGTAACATTTATAAAGAATGCACAATGTTATAGTAGCTTTCAACTTCCAAAATAAATTCTTTGGGTTTAAGAGGTTTAGGTTTAAGAGCAGGATTTAGGTATATTTCACAATTCTATCATCATTAGTCAGTGATTTTTGTTTTGTTTTGAAAGAAAGCATTTGAATCACGTATAAGGTTGTTTTAACCGTATATAATAATTACATAATAATCTGTGTGCTTTTAGGGTCGTGCGATTAAAGGATCGTACAGATTTCATGCCATCATTACAACTTTTGAAATGATTTTGACTGATTGTCCTGAGCTCCGTAACATTCCATGGCGATGTGTGATCATTGATGAAGCTCACAGACTGAAGAACAGAAACTGTAAGCTGCTAGAAGGGCTCAAAATGATGGACCTGGTGGGTATTGATACTCTTAAATCTCAGAGAAAAAATCTTTTAATTCTGTCCATTTGAATTCCAGTTTTGTTAACATTCTTGTCATTGCAATTTTCCTGCTTAAGAGAATGCTATGAAACACAATTCATTTGCACACTTTAAACAATCCACTGATAATACCTAAACTACAGTAGGAAAAAATGGACATGAAAGAGATTGAAATCTTACCTTGTAGTGGAGATGGGTAGCATAAAAATTTAATAAATAAATAAAAATACAAAATAAACGAATAAATACGTTTTTTCTGTCTTATTTTTTGCAGGAACACAAGGTGCTTCTAACAGGAACTCCTTTGCAAAATACTGTAGAAGAGCTTTTTAGCTTGCTCCATTTCTTGGAACCAACTCGTTTTCCTTCAGAAACCACTTTCATGCAGGAATTTGGTGATCTAAAAACTGAGGAACAGGTAAATTAATCCACAATATTTCTTTCCAATTATAATAGTCACCAAAAATAACATTAGTTCCTTAGAGTAACATTTTTGTTTTTATTGGCACCAAACTATTATACTTATAGGAGGTTGTGTACTTTATTAATGTCAAAATAAATTTAAACTTAAACTTTTTTTTAAAAAAAATTGTAATTTTGAAAAATTGTGTAAATGTAAACTATTTAGTGAACTTTACTGGTCAGCTTATTATTATTTAAAATGTATTAATATTTATAATAATACAATAATACGATAGCAGAGTTGGAAGGGACCTTGTAGGTCTTCTAGTCCAACCCCCTGCGTAGGCAGGAACCTTATACCATTTCAGACAAATGGCTATCCAACGTTTATAGTTATACTCAAAATACAAAGCAAAATAATACCAAGTATTTAAAAGCAAAACAATTTTTAAAAAACATTTAAAGTATTTGAAACATCCGAACAATGTCAACTAGGAATTTAACTGTTAATACAGTACATCTGGAGATTATTAGATCGAAGAAATCTGATAAATAGGCTTTTTAAATGAAGTATGCAAAATATTACCAATATTTTAGCTCACGCAATAGCAATATAAAATGTTATATCTCATTGTAGAAGAACGAGAATATATTGTTTGATAAATATAGTGCAATCTACAAGGATTTGACTGTATTATTGTAGCACATGGGCCTTTTTACTTGCTATAATTTAATTATTCAATTATTGGCATCATTAAATCTCATACAATTAAGACTTCTTTAGTCATGTAATATCTCCAGTGCATGTTAATTGCTCTGAATGTTTGAATTATAGTTCTTTGTTAGTTACTACAGTCTTTTAGTACATGTTAATATAGTAAACAATCTGTTTAACAGATCTCTTTATCAGACCTGATATAAACAAGACAAATGTTCAGTTCAGACTTCATTAACAGGATAATGTGCATTATATCAAGCATGTTTCTATTAAATTGGGGTTTTATTGCAAATGTCACCAGTCATGTCAGTTATGTAATTATACAAATGATGTAAATTCTGATTTAATGGATATTTGGATTTAACAGAAATTCATTTCCTCAAATCATCTGTTAAATAGAGCGTTTACTGTAATGAAGTTATTCTTACCATAATAAAGTTATCCTGTAAATTGCTGTTGAAGAATGATAATAGTGATTATGGAAATATTTTCATTTTTCAAAAAATTGCAGCATAATAGAAAATTATGGGAAAATGTACATATTATATAAGGATATTTATAATAGAATTGAAAATTGTAATATAAACATTTTATTTTATCAGGTTCAGAAACTTCAAGCAATTTTAAAACCAATGATGTTAAGACGACTGAAAGAAGATGTGGAGAAGAATCTGGCACCCAAGGAAGAAACTATTATTGAAGTTGAATTGACAAACATTCAGAAAAAATACTACAGAGCTATTCTTGAAAAGAATTTTGCATTTTTGTCAAAAGGAGGTGGTCAAGCAAATGTTCCTAATCTGTTAAACACTATGATGGAACTGAGAAAATGTTGCAACCATCCATACCTTATAAATGGTATGCTGGTTTTCTCTTATTTTATAAAAACTTTGTGTAAGGACTATAATTATCTGGGTATTATGGTCGCCCATCTCGCATATGAATTTCGGTAGCTTACACAGTTAAAACAACTAACCTGCATTATTTACAGGCTTCAATTTTCGAAGAAGCTATAAATCTTCAAATGCCAGGTTTAACTATATACCAACTTACTTGAATGATTGCCTCAATGCCTTATGCCAATAATCAACTGCCTTTCTTGTATCTTCAAGCCAAGTGTCATTATTTTCATCGAAGAAAGGATTTCCTAATTACTTTCAAAAGAGCATTTATTTTTGTTACCAATAGGCTTATACAGCAATAAATTTATAAATAAAAAAAATTGAATTGAAATTTAGAACTGCCTAGATACATCAGACATGTGAACTGAATCACATAATAAAAAAATCATGTCAGCTTGTTAATATAGATAACCATGGTTCATTCAATAATAAAAGAATAAATGAAGATTCTAATATATCAAAATGTAATTTTGTCTAAACCAAAATAGTTCTTTACCCATGATGGCGAACCTATGGCATTCATGCCACTGGTGGCACGCAGAGCCCTCTCTGTGGGCACGCGACTCGTCACCCCAGCTCAGCTCCACTGTGCATGCATGCGCACCTGCTGCCAGCCAGCTGATTTCCAGGTCTCTTGCAAGTGCATGGTGGGTGGGGTGCATTCAGGACATGTGCGTGCATGGGGTTGCAGGGCGCATGCACATGCATGCGGGAGGGGGAGCACGGAGGGGTGCCTGCCCCAGCATCCAGTTTTTGGTCCTAGTAGGCTGCAGGCAAGCCTACTAGGGCTAAAACAGGTGGTTGGGGTGTGTTGTATGTGCATGTGCATTATTTGTGAGGGCACATGATGACCAAAAGGTTGGCCATCATTGTTCTATACACTATAATAGTGTTTAGAAATAATTATCTAAAAATAAGTATGCATTTCTGCTTTACAGTGTGGATTTTTTCTTTCTTTCGTGTGTAAACACACTGTTTTAAGCTATACAATGGAATTCTAATCCTTCATTGCACAAATGTTACTGCTATATGATACTGCTTATTTCCTACATTAAATTACTTGTACTAATTGTTTTTCATTTAAAGGATGTGGGTGTCATTAGGTTCTTGTTTTCAGTATTAAGATAAAACTACTTTATTTTTCGGAGTATAAGACGCATCGGACTATAAGACTATAACATTTTGAAGAGACAAATTTTTAAAAAAAAGTTTTTGCACTCTGCAGACCTCCCAAAAATGGACCATTTTTTGCAAAAACAGGCCTGTTATTTCCCCCCCCCCAAAAAAGGGTATGAATAGCCTTTAGGAGGCTTGTAGAGTGCTACTGTGGGAGGGGGACACCAAAAATGAGCACAAAACAGCCTGTTTTTTGCAAAAACGGGCCCATTTTTGTCCCCAAAAAAGGGCATGCATAACCTTTAGGAAGCTTATAGAGTGCTGCTTGGGGGTCATTTCTGCCCTCCCCAGCACCTAGGAGCACTCTGAAAGCCTCCTCAAGGCTATGCACGGCCATTTGGTAAAGGAGCTGTGGTTTTGGAAGGCAAAAAATGCTGTATTCAGTGTATAAGATGCACCCAGATTTTCAGCCTCTTTTTTGAGTGAAAAGGGTGTTTGCCAAAAAATTGGTAAATTACAACAACAACAACAAAAATCAGCCATATTTTACGTTAGCAAACACCCTTGTAATAATGATTTTAAGATGTCCTGAGTTGTTTTTTTTAAAATATAATTCTCATATGCTCAAATATTCCAGATTCTGACTGAATACCAATGAAAGAATTCATATTTAATGAAGTGGTGGAGGAGCCATAAATTGCTGTGTGTGGTCCTTATTTTGTTACTTTTGTCTATAACCTTTTTTATTGGGACTTTTTTTACTGTGATTATGATCGACAGTTAATTTGTTTTGTCACAAAATAGTCTTTATCTGATATATAATGAAGTCATTCAATTTTAAGATGTGTTTCATACTAGAATTCAGTTAATGTAACCTATAGTTTTGATGGTTAGTAACAGTATGTAAAACACTTTCTGGAAAAAAAATGGTTTTGTCATTATGTTCTCTGTTCACTGTTATATATATTGTACTTAATGTTCTTAATTTGCTAATTAATTATTCAGTCACTCACTGCTCCCTAATTTGTTATGACTTCTGGCTTGGCACCTCTATGTTGTTGTGAAACTTGTTTGCTGGAAGCTTTGCTTCTATTGTTTGTACCTATTTATGTATTTTCCATGTTAATTTTAAATAAATATATAAATACTCTTTACACATAAAACTCTTAGACATTGTATGGGGAACTGGAAGTAAATTCATAGTTTTATCAATAAAACCTTTAGAGTATTCATATATTGCTGTCCAATCTCTGCAGGTGCTGAAGAGAAAATTTTGGAAGAGTTTAAAGAAACACACAATCCTGACTCTCCAGATTTTCAGCTCCAGGCAATGATCCAGGCTGCTGGCAAGCTAGTACTGATTGACAAGTTGCTGCCAAAATTGAAGGCTGGTGGCCACAGGGTGCTTATCTTTTCCCAGATGGTGCGCTGCTTGGACATACTGGAAGACTACCTCATTCAAAGACGGTGAGAACAACAGTATAGTTTAAATTTAGGAAATACATTCTAACAATTATTCTATTAAGTATTTAGCCTGGGTTGCACAGACAAGGAATATTTTACAATAAAGTGGAAGAATGCCTAAAGAAAATACTACTCATTAATTCTCTTTGTTCAGAGTCATAGTATATAACTTTTTACTTTAGACTTTATGATTTATTTATTTATTTTTCACATTTGTAAATTGCCCATCTCTTTCAAAGAGTGGTGGGAGCTTTGGTACAAGTGATAATGCTTTTAGAATAAAACATGATTAAAACAATTTTCTGTTATATGTACCAGACTTTAATAAAAGTCCATAAAACAGTCATTAACAATTTTTAATTTTCAAAAACATTTTTTTCCTTTATTGTTTTTTTCAGTTGGAACAATTTTCAGGCTCTTAATTGTGGTGACACATAGCCAGTTAATTATATAAGCAACATTTTTTTTGTACAGTAACTTTGTGTAATTTTCAGCAATTTGACATACATTTTTGAAACAAGAAAACTTATAACTGCTCTTTCTGCTCACTTATTTCTTACATTCTTATATACTTCCTTTTACAGCTAGAACTGAAATTGAGCTGCAAAGTTATAAAAGCTAGTAAGAAGAAAAGATACATTTTCTGAGAACAATGCTTTCAGTCTTGAATTACTGGCATGGAAGGTGTACCTTATTAACACTGTTTTATTTTTGTAGATATCCTTATGAACGAATTGATGGCAGAGTAAGAGGCAACCTTCGTCAAGCAGCTATTGATAGGTTTTCCAGACCTGATTCTGACAGATTTGTTTTTCTACTATGCACAAGAGCAGGTGGCTTGGGGATTAATCTTACAGCTGCTGATACTTGCATTATTTTTGATTCAGATTGGAATCCTCAAAATGATCTTCAGGTAATATTGTAAATGGCAGTTGACACATTCTATTTCCTTACTGTTCCCTTCCCTCAGAATATATTGCTCAGATAATATGTTTTGTTTCAACACTTTGAAAAATTTAAAACAACACATTGTTCTAACATTTGTTCATTTTACTACCTATTTTAATCTGTTTTAAAAAATGCATCTCATGTCATATTTTTCCAGGCTCAAGCTCGATGTCACAGGATAGGACAAAGCAAATCTGTGAAGATCTACAGATTAATAACAAGGAATTCTTATGAAAGGGAAATGTTTGACAAAGCAAGCTTAAAACTTGGTCTTGATAAAGCTGTGCTTCAATCCATGAGCGGAAGAGAGAATGCTACAAATGGGGTAAAATATAAATGCCCCACTTCTTCCCTTCCCTTTTTTATTTATAGCTTTAAAAATAGTATTCTTTGACTAGAGCTTGACCTCTGGTGATTATACACATATGCCCATGTTGTTTTATCTGCAGTATTATGGAATATGTCAGTCACACATACCTTTTTACATTATTTACTCAACTTTAGTCTACAACTCTGGGATTTCCTGATTTTCGTCCACCCAAAGATAGATGGATGGATGGATGGATGGATGGATGGATAGAAGAGAGAGAGAGAGAGATACTGTTATTTATTGCCATAAAATATATTCTAAATTTCATTCATTTGTTAACTAAAGAAAGTTTTTTCCCCTAGTATCTCTTTTCTTACTATATAATATGTTAATGGTGTGTACTTTATTCATTTCAAAAATTATTATCAGCTGATAATAGTCTGTATTTTATTCAAAAAAGATTTGACAGACCCAACTACATAGTCCCATCCAAGTATTTCATCTAAATGTTATAATTAACAAGGAACTAGTACATAAAAATGTGAATATAAAAAATGTCATACTCTTGTTAAAATGCCAGGTTTTTGAGATGTAACAAATCAGGCCAAGATAAACCCTTTAAGAATTATTTCCACCTTCAATATAACATTTAAGCTGTACAAGTCAATTGAAAAAGAAGATGAAATTATTTAGTGGTGAAAAATGAACTAGAATAATGTGCCTGTATAAGTGTCAACACCCTCTTATAAGTTGGGATGTGTCTGTGTTCAGAATAATCAATTCAAACTGATGTTAAATAGTAGTACATACTTGCCATCAATTAAAGTAACTGATAAGACAGTATATATAAAGTTCAACTATTTGAGTAAGATTTTTCTGACATTTATGCAGTTGCCTCTTACAGCAAAATAGATCAGGTGTCTGCCAGGTGCTACTGCCAGCAGAGGCAAGAGGAGTATTTTTAAGGTAGTCAAGAATGCCAGTAAGGACTGTGATATTGATGCTATTATACATCTTGGCACAAATGATCTGTCCAAAAAGATGTACTTTCTGTGCAGAATAATTTCCAGACCTTGGGGTATGAACTTACTAGTATAGGTTGT
>JAPKID020007509.1:0-10243 GCA_026931265.2 Tropidonophis doriae | reverse complement strand
TGCCCAAATGTGTGTGCTGGGAAGTCTTTATTTTTCCACCTCTGGCTTCATCAAGGCTGTCTTCCACAGAGTTGAGCAGTCCCTTCAAGAAAGTGGAATTCCTTTGTCTTGGTTACTGTCCTCTTGAATCTTCCTTTCTGAGCCTTGCTAAGCCTGCCTCCCCCCCTCTGTGTGTGTGTATGTGTGTGTGTGTGAGTCAGTTGATTATGTCATGCATTCTAGATGGCACTAAGTTAAGAACTTCATTCAACTGTCCACCTTATAAGTCTTTCCTCTTTCCCCCTATCCTTTCTTCCTTACATTAGCATTTAGACACAACCACTGAATATTTTCTATTTTGTTAGGATTATAAAAAATGAATATGTTTTAGACCATATTTTCTCTCATTGCATTAATCAGTAAATACCACCACTAATAATAATAATTGTGCAAGGACACCAGACAATTGAAGAAGAGAAAAGGAAAAATATTGGAAAGGCAGTGAAGAAGATGCATTGAAGCATGAAGGCTTACTGAATACCAAACTGGCCTACAAGAAAGACCCCCCCCCAAAGAAAACCCCAGAAAAGAGACATGGCAAAGCAAAATATTACCTAGCCAATACGTAAAAACCTACCAGGCAAAGCAGATCACTTAAAGATCCAGCGATGGCTAAGAGCAGGAAAATTGAAGAAACTGACAGAAGGATTAATTCCAGTTTCATAAGGTGAAGCCTTCAGAATAAAGGCATACAAATTCAGAATTGTGAAGATAGCAGCAGACAGCAAATGCTGCCTCTGCAAAGAAGCTGAAGAAACAATGGACCACCTACTTAGATGTTGCAAGAAGATCACACAGACTGATTACAAGCAATAGCATGAGAAAGTAGCAACAATGGCACACTGGAATATCTGCAAGAAATGTCACTTGCCTGCAAGCACAAAACAGACAAATTAAAGAAAATGAAGAAGCTAAAGTACTCTGGGACTTTGGAATTCAGACAAGTACCTGCCATACAATACCCCAGACGCAACAGTTGCTGATGAAATAGTAGATATTGCAATAGAAAAGAGCTGTAAATAGAAGTAGAAGACTTATAGGGGAAAAAACCAAACCAAAATAGTATAAGTGGTAATAAATACCTTCAGTTCAATTCCAAAATACCGTATCTGGAGCAACAGTTGATTAGCACCGACATTGACAAAATCACCACCAATCAATTGCAAAAGGCAGCTTTACTTGGAACAGCTAACATCCTGCAGATGGTATCTTTAACATTATTATGCAACATAATTTTTATGTCCCAGGTTCTTGGGAATGACTTGATAGTTAGTCAAAAATGTCAAATCCAGTCTAAACAGCTGACTGTATGATCAACATATTCTGCCCATCTCTTTGAACTCTTGAAAACATGGCTGAATGAAGACCTGTACTATGTGAATTTGCATAAATTTAGACCAATTAGGAAAATTAATAAAATATATTAATAACAATATTAATATTATTTCTTTTGTATATATATTTAAATATGTGGGTTTTTAGATTAACTGAAAATGAGGTTTGACTTAATTTTATTAATTAGTATTATTAGTAGTACTATTCTTGGTAGCACTAATAGAAAATTAATTCACATCTAGTTCGGCTAGTAGCGCCAATATATTCAATAGTATTGATCTTCTCATGATAACTGCAGTGGTGAAACAAACACAAACCTGTTCATTTTAATAATGGAATTCTGCAATATGAAACATATGATTGATTAGACTAGCTTGTTAATTAATCCAGTAATTGACTTTTTGAATTTTATGAAACATTATCTTATTGTGGGGGATTGCATAGAACTGGTTACCTAAAGTTAATTTAGGTGCTGATAAGAAAGGGCTTTATTTTAATTACATAGTTCCACTTTGTGTGAATATAATGGAATCACAACATGGAACTTTTTAGAAAAAGCTGAAAATTTCAACAAAGGTATTGGAGAAAATATAATTCTCATGAGCCAGGTTAACAAGAGGGAGAAATGTGCTGTATATATAAATTGATGGAAATATGCGATTTAAACCAAGGCATTCACGGCAAGGTGCAATTTAAAGGAAAAAGGAAAAAGGAAAAGGAAAAAGGAAAAAGGTCAGCCACTCTATTTCTCATATTTATGAGCCACATATCTAGCCAAAATTCTGCTTCAGATGTACTCTAGTCGAGCTACCACGTTCTCTTTACATGTTCCAATTTCTTCTGTCAAGTTTTTGCATAATCTATCATCTGTGTTCATTTGTAGGGTTCCTCAGCCAAGCAGAAGAAATTACAACTCCTCTTTCACTAAGAATCCAAGAATTTATATCCTACAATTTGATCTCCAATCATCTTGGAGGTTGATTTCAATTTCAGGTACTGTTTCTCGTATGCTGTCAGTGTGCATGATATCTTGAAAAGTAAAAGAGGGCAAGCTTTTGCTCCATGGAATTTATAATGATATGTGGCAAAGCAACAAAAGAAGAGGTCAGACACATGGATTTAGGCTTAGTTATCTATTGTTTCAAACAGGGCATGAGAACCAGGGAAATATATTGAAGGGTTCAAGAAAAAACAAGTACAAAGGTGCTCTCTCAAGACAGGGGCATCATTCTGATGTGTTCAAGAAAAAATAGGTACAAGGGTTGTTTTTGATGAGTTCTGATGGGTTCAAGGAAAGCCAAGTTTACAAGACAGCAAGGGATAAAGAATGAAGTCATCTTTCTATGATGAAGGGTAAAGGAGGAGAAGCTGATATACAGTCTGTAAAGATAAGGGAGAAAAGGGCCTAAAGGACTTTCTGAATGAATGAATTAATGAATGAATGAATCAATCAATCAATCAATCAATCAATCAATCAATCAATCAACACTTCATTATGCATAGTATCTTGAAAAGTAAAAGAGGGCACCCAAATGGAAAAAATTAACTTCCTGTCTCAAGGAGCTTAAAAATGTAAACTTCCAGAGAAAAGAAAAAACGAAAGATGGAGAAGATGGATGACATATTCAGATTAACTTCTCATCAACATATGAATTGGGAAGGAAACTGCAGCCATGGACTATACAATTATGTTACAAATTGTATAAAACCAATATTTGGCACAAGGAATTCAGTTTACATTTGCATTGGGCTGTTGATATCTCTTTATAAACCATAGGTCAATTAGGTTCAATAAAATAGTTATGTAAATGTAGTTTTGTACACATATGTAGGTTTTTACATGTTATTGACTGGGCAGAAAAACTAGTAAGGTTACAGCAGTGTTGGGGGTTTGCTGTCAAAAGACAATCCAACTCACTGCAAAAATTTCTCTAGAGAAAAGCTAAGTATCCTAGCTGAGCATCAGAACTCAGTGTATGCCTGATCCAGAATATATAGAAGTTGGAGATCCCAGATTAATTCAGATTAATTAAAAGACAAGCTCCTTGGACCATGATAATAAGGACCTGAATCTTACCCTGCCAAAAGGTGGCAAGAGGAACTCTTTTTCATCCAGTATGTTCAGGTTGACCTTTCTGAAGCTCCATGAAATCCCTCCCAACTTTCCTCCCTCAAAGTCTGCTGAAAGAAAGAGTAACTATAATTCTCCTCCATCACTGGATCAATTTTGTCAAAAGTAATTGGACCTCTTATTTTTCCTTGCACAGTGCTGACTAATTAATTCTTGATCCAAGTGCATATGATCCAGGTGCATATTCTATCATAGTTCCTTGGCTCTCTTTCTTCCACTAGTCAAGGTATCTTGCCTCTTGCTGCTGTTTCAAGTAGATCTCATGTCAACTTCTAAGGTAGGTGTCAAAGATACAACTCTCTTCACCACATTTAAAGAGCTTTAGTTTTTCTTATTGTGCCAAATAGAGCATATAGCATGTCAAGGAAAGGAATGGGACAATTATATCAACATATCAACTCCTGTGCTTCCCAGATTGCTGGACCATCCATGAAAGGAATGCTACACAACTTATTTTAAAGAACTTTATGCACGGTGAGGACATCCTAAAGCAGTGCAAAGTTTCATTCAGGAGTATTAGGGGATGGAAATGACTCCACTCTCCTAGTTCTTTGCCAAATCACTGACCTTAAAGATAGAGCCTTTTGAGAAGGAGAGAATTTTGTTGATGCTACTCACTGATCATATGTGAGGTAGAGAACTCTGATAAGGTATGGAAGTTGGCTCTCAGACTGATTAAAAAGCTACTACGGCAGCAATTTGCAATGTGGCCTTTTCAGCCTTTGGTCCATTTACCCACAGAGCACAGTTAGCCAATAGTACTGATAAAAAAAGCTTCAATAAATTGCTTTAAATTGCATTTTAAAGGCAAAAGACTTGTCAGAAGCAAGAAAGTAATAATTAAATGACTGCATTTTATAAAGTTAAATTTCATTTCTGTTCTCTATGAAGATAGAGTTTAAAATTAGTTTCACACTGAATGAATTAGATTGAAGACTTAATTTCTAGCATCACTAGCTTTTCTTTCATTTAATTTGGCTGATGTTCATTAATACAATTCAGGCAAGTGTGTTTATCAGAAAAGTGGACAGATTTTTACTGCTGATAAGATAGCTTTGGGGTAAGTCCCACAGGTGCTTTTTCAAGAGGCAAATGGACTTTCTGTTTTTTCTTTGAAGACATTTCACTTCTCATCCAAGAAGATTCGAAACCCCTTCAAAGAAAAATCAGAAAGTCCAATAGCCTCTTGAAAAAGCACCTTTGAGACAACCATGACCTGGATGACTGAGACTCTCCATAGACTTTGGGATAAGTGAATACTATTACAGTTAGCACTATTTTTTTAAAATAAAGGAATGTATACATGTTCTATTCTTTGGTTTGTAGGCAAACTCCCAATACAAATACACACAGAGAGGCACATACAACAACAACACAATGCATAATAATGACAATTAAGTTAGGAAAACCTAGGCTAGGAACAATAAGGTTTCTAAAACTAAAGCAACAACTGATCAACATCTTTATTAAAACCAACAAAAATGAATATATACTATGCATAATTAGGAGTCCTGTGTAAAGATAAGACATTGTAACTATAATATGAATTATGAACTTTGAATTTCCTACACACGTGTGTGTGTGTGTGCGTGCACGCGCGTGCATGCACACACCTTCTAGCCAGTGTTAACTCACAGGGGATTGCCAGGACAAGTCCTTGCTGTTTTATTGGCAAGCTCTCGAAAATGGTTTGCTATTGCCTCCTTCCTGGGGCTGAGAAAGTGACTAGCCCTTTGTCCCTATCATAGACTAGACATCATGGTCTCCAGGTTGCTAGCTTGTTACCTTAATCACTGCACCAAACTGATTGACACTTAGCTTCACAGATCACAAATTCTTGAGTGCCTATTTAGTTAGATAGTTTCATTAAAAATCCATTCCACAAAGGATGCTCTTATGTTTTATTACCAGTTATCTGTTTTAGATATAAAGTGATTTATTGCTGACAAGATCCCAGGGCAAATAGTTTCCATCCTGACTCACACTGTTTTCTTTTATTAAAGTACTGCAATTGAATTAGAGGAATACTAAACACTAAGGTAAACAGCACATAAAACACCATCTATACCCATGGAATTAATTTCCAATTCCCCACATCAATTAGGTAGAAATGTAAAACGCCAAAATTGATTTTGAAGGAGGCAAAGGAAAAAAAATTCAGAAGCAGGTGGTGTAAAATCTATAGTAACAAATGTAGCAAACTTAAAACTAGTTTTTCCCTATAAAAGAATCTCAATTCTTTCCCACCCTGCCATTTTCTTTTTGAAAACAGACAGACACTTTTTTTTCATGATCTATACCATACCTTCATTCAGCCTGGGTAATTTTATTTGTTTATGTGAAATATTTACATGGCGGTACATCTTATACTAAACTGAATGGCTCCCAATTAAGAATTAAAGCAACATAAAACCACATTAAAACTATTAAAACCATAAACATCAAAAACAAAAGCCTGGCACCAAGACAAATTCTTGAGTCATCCCACACTCAGCATGATGGTTTGAGTGAAATATCCAAATAGCCAAGATGATTTGCTCCACTGATCATTCATTAATGAAATAACAAAATGATGTCCAAACTTAGTGGAGGCTTTCAATTAACATGACAGTATGAGTTGTCATTAACTGACAGGTTGTAGTTTTGAACAGTCTACGTATGAGAAGCATCAAACTCAGCTATTATTATGTTGTGCTTCTGGAATCTGGAAGTTTCTACTATCTTGTGAAACAGATGGCAAAGAAAGTTTCTCACATTATCATGGGTAGATTTATAATAATGAAGTTTTTCAGGCCAAGGGAAAAAATACGTTAAAATTAATGTAATTGCAACACTTACTAGTAGAGTTAATGCAACATTCCCTGGGTATATAAGTATTTTTCCTATTTTGTCAGGTTAAAAATCACAATTTGGTAACAGTTTCAGAAGTGTTCTGGGGGCTATGTGTAGGCTTCGAGGGACCACAGGTTGTCTGCCCCCATAATAAACCTTCCTCATCTTCATTAACATTACATTGTAAGTGGTTATAATATCTGATTCATTCAAGATGCTATCATAACAATGGTTCAGCAGGTGGCAGCACATAGTTGACCTTGTTTGGGCTTAGAAATTTAGCTTGGTCAGATTGGTTATTGGCCGGATGACAAAGTATCTCAGAGTTACAAGCAGGACTGGAAAGTTTAAAAAAACAAAAAAACAAACAAACTGGCATTACAAACCATGTATACAGCATGTCATTCCTTAGAAAGCATCATTTCTCTGTCCATGCACTTTATTTAGTTCAACTTTGAGCCAGCTTTGTTGTTTAACCACTGTCAGTAAAAGTAAAAGTTGGAAAGTCTTTGGTTGTTTTCACCAACCAGATGGTCTAATGGGTAGGAAAAGAGAGTGCATTGAGTGAACATTCCCCATACATGTCAGAAGGTAGATTATCAAGTTCAGTAGAAGGTCTATAGACTCCTACTATGGGTGTGGATCTCACTCTAAGTTAGAAGCTTTTAAAACCTTTTGCTTCTTAAATAGAGATGATTCATATGCAGGAATTGTTTCTCCTGAGTGCTCACTCTGTACTGAACCAGGTAATTATTTTGCAAATAATAAATCCAGAAATGTATGGGCATCACAGATTTACCAATAAGTTGTATATCTGCCCCACTCATAAGAACTATGTATGTAATGTGTACGTCTCACTGTGGAATATGGTCTGACACTGTATCACAAAATATCTGTTGAGAATTTCAGAAATAACTGAGTTATTTTAACAAACAACTAGCTTCCAGACTAAGAAGCATAGGCTCTCAAATTGGTTAACAATGTGAGGGTTGAGGGGGAAAAGGCATTAGAATTTAACTACAGTAAGTATAAAAAGGAAATTACACTTTTAAGTTGGCAACTAATCAACTTTTAGTAGCTTTTTTTCCCTAAGAGACAGTAACAATTCTGAATTAACCTTGCCATGTTGTTCATCTGAGACCATTTTCCTAGTTTCAGCATTGTTTGACTGGTCTCTAGAGACCAGTCAAACGATGCTGAAACTAGGAAAATTAGATAGATTAACACTACCATTTACATAGTACATCAATATATACTAGATACTTAATAGAAGTGGACACACAACCTACTCAATCAGATTCAGTACCACTTAGACTAGAATGTTTTTTAAAAAGCAAATTTTCATTGGAAAAAGTGTCATCATTAACAGAGCTGTTTTTATTCTCAATAACAGAGAATTCTTTAGCAAGAAAAATAGATACCGTTTTCCCATTCTTCCCGCCACGTATGCCAGTAAAGCAAAGACGTTTACTACTAGTTTCATTCAACGAGGAGGGGCATCTTCTCACCAAAACAGAATGAAAAGTTTGAAAACTAAATGTCATCTGGAACTATTCCCAATGTACACTCACAAACACACGCACAAACACACACCTTTTATTACACCTATCATATTTAGCAAAGTAAACCTTTCAAGTATCGCAATCTTTCTATGGAACGTAAATAATCATTCCCTCACAGTAAGTATTATATTGGCTTTGCCGTTTCCTGTAATGTATGCATGCTAGTTGGGGAAAAATTTTTTTGGCTAAATAATAAAAACATAAGAAAGCCTTAACTGTAAGGATGTTTGCTGAAATGTGTTCCTTGTAATAACAATAATTATAACATAAAGCACACTAATAATAGTTTATCATTACTTATATGGTATAGAATAGGCTTCCCTAGTTAACTTTAGATTCTGTGAGCTAGAAATATTTTTATCTCTAGAAACATGAATGCCTGGAAAAATGATTAATATCCTACTCCCCCATTAAATACTGTCTTAACCAGGGAAGCAACAACCACAATAAATTTGACTGTTATAGTATGTGAACAACCAGTATGTACTTTTTGCTATGATCAAGTGGAGGGAGAAAAATGGGGTATATTGTTTGTTTTATCTGCCTCTCTTCCATAGTTGCTGTTTATCCTACACCACTTTGTCTGTTGTCTGGGTTGCAACCAGGAAGAGGAGCTGGCAAGGGAGTATGCATGCACTGAAAAATGAACTTTTGGGTTCTGGTACGCGCATGTGCACAAGCCATCAAGTCTTCTGGTTACTGCCACGCATGCACACACACTGAACATCTGGCCAGCATGCATGCTTATGCCAGAAAATGAAAGACCAGCCCTTCAAGTTTCTGGCACTATGGCATGCACAAGGCCAGCTGATCATCACGTGCGCATGTGTGCTAGAAACCCAGAAGAGGAACGGGTGATGCCACATGTACCAGGCGACATGGCTTTGCACACTACTTTGGGCACACGTGCCATAGGTAGGCCATCAGGGTCCTACATAAACCAGTAGAATTGATGCACTCTGGTTCCCACTGAGTAAACAATGTCCCCTGATGGTCCTTTTCTGTTGTAGTGTCTATCCCCAGAGGTTTGCATACAATCCTTATTATCTTATTTAGACAGGTCTTAAGACCTTGCTCATTTCCCAGACCTTGAACTAGAGTGGGTGTCAGGCCTTTTGTGGGTTTTCTGATTAGTGAGAGTGTGGTTGTCTTCTCTATATGTTCTTTTGTATTTCATATGATGTGTATTTTTTAAGGTTATGCATTGTATGCTGTCCAGAGTCATAACACAAATGGGTGTGATGAGGTAAAGTCAGATCAGATGTGTTGTACATTTATATGTTGGTAGCAGTTGAAGCCAATGACCTGACAAGGCCCATACCTCATTGGTATCCTCTAATATTTTTTTCTGGTATATTACTTTCAACAG
The DNA here is from genome assembly GCA_026931265.2 of Tropidonophis doriae. Classification (NCBI taxonomy): domain Eukaryota; kingdom Metazoa; phylum Chordata; class Lepidosauria; order Squamata; family Natricidae; genus Tropidonophis; species Tropidonophis doriae. The sequence goes on along the minus strand of JAPKID020007509.1, from coordinate 975 downwards.
CACCACAAAGGCATATCTGCCTCTTATTTTAATTTCCCACATCTCCACTGCAGATGTGGGAAATTAACAATGGTGGCCTTCAGAAACCTAAGGATGATCATCAAAAGACTCTCAGTTAAGTTCTCTTCCAGTTGAAATCCGCTCCCAACTATTCTATCACTTTCCAAAATGGTCGGATGTTCCTTATGAGATAACAAGACATCTCTGGGAAACTTGCAGAAAGGTTTGAATGTAATCTTGTTTTTGCTTGCTGTTGCTTTTCCAGCAACGGAGATATACTGAATAGATTGCATCAACTAAATGTTACAATTCCATTGGTTGAGGCAGAGATTTCTCACCTATCAAAACATTTTTATGATTACATGAGCAGTTCTCCTTCAGTCAACCAGACATGGATGAGCTCAAGTAAATCTGAATCCTATGGGTATAATTCCGACTCATCAATCATTTGAGCAAGACAAACAAAGCAGGAAGTAATGAAAATTCTGGATAAGAAACTATTCCTTCAATAATTATTTAGATTTATCTGCTTTGCTATGTAGTCAGAATGTTCTTAAAACAGTCTGTGTATATTTTAATGTTATATGTGATCAGAATAATGTAATCAAATTATGAGTCATTGTACAGTTCATGGAAAACATGATTTATGCAGAATGGGTCTTCTCACATGTATTGAACATACAGATGATGGGAGCGTGTTCTGTACATGCATAAACTAGATTCCATGGCATGAGTTCCCTTTGTATATTTCTTTGTATTCATGAGATTTCACGTGATCTGTTGGATGCCATGAGTAGTTTGTAAGGAGAAAATAGTAAGTACATTCCTATATATAAAGAATTCCTCCACCCCATATATAGGTCTAAGATGCATAATACGGGCAGCTTTTCCACTAAGATCATCATGAGGTCCCACTTGTCTGGACTTGCATTCAGTATACAGCATTGAATTGTCACTATTGATCTGAATTACAGT
>JAPKID020007508.1:0-10243 GCA_026931265.2 Tropidonophis doriae | reverse complement strand
AAAAAGTATGGTTCATTGACATTGCAATACCTGGTGATGCATGAATTGAAAATAAGCAGCAAGAAAAAAATCACAAAATATCGGGACTTGCAAATTGAAGTTGAGCCACTGTGGAAGAGAAAGTCGTGTGTTGTCCTGATTGCGATTGGAGCCCTTGGAACAATACCTAGAGGGCTGCCTTGCTATGTGGAGGTTCTAGGTTTGCCGGACTTGAGCATTCTGACTCCACAAAGGGCCACCTTGCTTGGAACAGCTTATATCCTCCGACATTACCTTGACAGTTCCTAGGTCCTTGGTTAGGACTCAAGATGTTGAGCTACCAAGCAGCCCCAAAGGCTGTGAATCTCACCAAAGATTAACCACAGAATAATAATAACGTATCACTATCTTTTGTCTCAGTATAATAAGGACTGCAGTTTTGCTCAAAAGCAATTAGCAATTCTACAGATTGATTGATTTCAAGAGCTAGATTTTGAAAGATCAAGAAAACATACAACACAAGTTTCAAGAAGTTTTTCCTTGTGCAATCAAGCAAAACTTATATTCTAGTTCAAGCACATGGTACATTTTGTGACAGCATAGCATCTTGTGTGTGTGTGCGTGTATACACACTGTGTGTATTCATATTCTTACAGTTTATGATGATCTTTGCATACTTAGTAAGCCAACTGTTAAGCAATTACAGAATGCTTCAGTTTTGTAAAATAGTTTGCTCTCAGTCAAGCATTATTCCTTTTAAATTCATTATTTAATAGATAATCTACATAGCATTGGGTATATGTATTATCTAATGAAGCATAGTTCTAAGTTACAGAAGCTAGAATTACTATGGATTTTTTTAACATAAGGGAAAAATGCTGCTTGTTCAATAGGTTTTCAGTACAATATCACCACTGTTCTCTGAAATAGCTATGGCCCAGCATTTACTGTATATAAAAAGGAGTTTTACTGCTTCAGTATATTTTTAGGAATAGGAAATGCCAGACACAGAAGCTGCAATACATATATTCTACAGGGTCATGAAACATTAGCAATAAAAATCTTCCACCTCTGATTTTGGCCTGGCACAGAGATACATATCTGGCAGAGCAGTCGGTGAAGCAGATAAGCATTCAGCCAGAGAAGCTGGATGGAACAAGGGGGAAATGAAACCAGAAAAACTGAAGTAGCTAGTTTGTAGCTGGGACTTAGCCTGGCATGATAAGCTTTCTAGTTAAGGTTGGGTGATGGAGTTTCTTTCTGTTGATCTTTCGGTATTTGCTATCCTCTGGATGTTAGTATTCAGTGTTGCCTTAATGGTGGAGACAGAGGGTCAGAATGATTGGCTTTAATTTCCTGGCTCTGCTTGATCCTTCACTGGTTTACAGAACTCCCACAAATGCTTCAAAGATTCTGAGGCATGCAATCACTTCTGATTGGAGAGGAAAGCATACCTTTTGGTGTGTATGTTTGTGTGTGTGCATAAGAGGTGGTATTCAGCAGGTTCTGACCAGTTCTGGAGAACCAGTAGCAGAAATTTTGAGTAGTTCGGAGAACCAGCAAATACCACCTCTGACTGGCCCCACCCCCATCTATTCTCTGCCTCCCCAGGCCCAGCTATCCGGAAGGAATGGGGATTTTTACAGTATCCTTCCCCTGGAGTAGGAAGGGAATGGAGATTTTACAGTATCCTTCTCCTGCCACGTTCACCAAACCACGCCAACCAAGCCATGCCACGCCCACCAAGCCACGCCCACCGAACTGGTAGTAAAACAATTTGAATCCCACTGGTGTGCATGTGCATATGTTCATGTACACACATCTATGCATGATCTCTGAGTTACTATCTGGCATCATCTCAAACTACTGTCTGCCTCATACCCAAAAAAGGAACCCTCCTGATAAAAAGGTGAGGTTTAAATATTTCTCCTGGTGCCACAAGATAGTTCCATTCTCAGACAACTCTATGAAAACACTCATTATAGGAATTGTCCGAAATAAGCAAAACAATTGTGTGTTTGTGCGTATAGGATATTTTAGGCAGCATAGTTGCCTGGCATATACAATATCATCTGCCTTATAGAGAAAAATGTTTTCACACTTCAGTGAGCACAACAACAAGTGACATGTTCAGCATAATGCAAATGATACTTCTTTTATATTTGTGTCAAATAGGACAAGGCAAGGATAGAACTACATTATTGTTGTGATGACGTTGTAACACATATGCCATCCTTTTGATGTCGGGGTAGCTCACTACAGACATCTGTGCCCGGTAATGTAATTTTGAGGTTTGGGTGTGCCAGGAATAGTGGCTATGATGACACTACTGCTGAGGTGGCTAGTTGCAACTGCCAGATGCCAGATGGTGATTGGCTGGAGACAATGGAAGTGACAGCTCTCATAGCAGCTGTAGTGGATGCCGTTGTAGGAGATGCCATCAATGCTGCAGAACTGAGTGCTGGTGGAGAGTGCAGCATTAGGGGAGCAATAGCAGTGGTGGACCAGGGCAGGCTGTAAAGTAGAGAAGCAAGGTGATCATTGTCTCAGGTGCTGGTGGGCTGGATACAAATGGCAGTGCTGGTGGAAAGTGGCAGCTGTTATGGTGGTGATGACAGAGAGAAATGGTGGACTTGGGCCTGCAGTCTTTGTTACCTTAGAAATCATCTGGGCAGGACAAGCTATAGAGGGATCTCAAACTCATGTCATCATGGTGTGTCACATGACATAACATGACCCCCTCATTTGCTAAACTGTATGTGGGCATGGCCAGCACGTGACACACCTGGCTCATAGGCCATGAGTTTGACAGCCCTGAGCTACAGGGTCTTGAGAGGGATGGCAGGAGTACTACCATGGTGAAGGGATCTTGCTACGGTGACTCATAATTTTGCCACCATCTATCTAGATTATTGTGACACATTTGTAGCAATGAAAAGATATTTTCTTCTGAAAATGAAAAAAAAACCCTAGTGAAGAAAGGGAAGATGAAGGCATTGAGTAGGTATTAAGATGAACTGTGGGGTATAGAGAGTTTGAGATAAGAGAGGAGCATTTTAGTGGGTGGGGAATAATAGTGATTTTGATCAGTATTAAGTAGAACATGTTACGTTGCTGACAGTAGTGTTTTAACACAGTAGTATTCCTTTAAAAATTAGTCCATGCTGCTTTTAACATTCCCTGATTCTTTAATGACATCCATTTGGGGGTGGACCACTGTTGTATGGAGCCAAAATTTGGAGGCATAGAATCTCAGTTGACATGCTTGTCCTTTGGAATGGCTTAGAAATTAGGTTGACTTCCCCTTAAATTGCTTTCTGGAGTTGCTTTAACACAGAGGTTTTTTTTTAAAGCGAACATTTGGATTGTGATGTCATCTTGGCTGAGATTGATAGATTGGTTCTTAGTGAGGTTGCTTATGTTTACATATTTATGTAGCTTATGTTTCATTGTTAATCAGACTGTGTTAAATTTTCACTGCAACTGCACAGCATATCTTTGTGTACTGCGGATGGACACTTCAAAGTACAAAAGTGATAAATGAATAAATATTGATTTCTTCACAATATTCAAATGAATATTGAAGTCTTTGCTGGGCACATCTTGCTTCCGTGGGGGTTCTGTAAGTGCGGAAGAAAATCTGCTCCACAAAATGGAGATTAAAGTGGATCAGCTTGGATTACTTGACAAATCCCTGATTGGTTCTGCTTAATTTTTTTAAGTGAGAAAAACTTAACAACTCTAAAATAGGACATGAGGCTTGGCAGTAAATGATCAATATAGAACAAAAACGGAGTGGTTGTGGGCTAAATATTTTAGCTCTTCCTAAAGGTGAACTTAGTTTTACCAACTTGTTAATAACTTTTATAAAGAAATTCTGAAAATTCTATACAGAAACAATAGCTTCTGAGAAACTTGACCTACTAAAATTTTGAAAGTATTCAATCCCTTTTATTTATTTATGGCACACATTTTAATGTCATTGCAATCAAAATGATTCTCAGCTATTTCCTTTCTCAGAGGAAATTTGCTATGGCCCTCTGTATTCCTGTCAACCAGTGCAATTGCTAAACTTTGGCCTACCGTCTCATGTTGCTTGCTATGCTTCAAAACATCCTTTTAAGTGGACTTCCGTGAGGACGCATGACAAAATAGTCATCTGCGAGGGAAAAGAGATTCCACTGTGGCAAGATCAGTGAGAAGGTGCCATTTTTCTGGCCAGCCAAATCTCTCTTGATAAAGGAAAGATTGTAAGATCACCTAACTGCACTCCAAACAGCTGCTCCTCATGAGTAGACTGCAGGAACTCTTGTAACTAGTGAGTCAAGTGGCTGGGAATTGGGGAGCTCAAAAACACAAAACAGCTTTACAGGCACAAAGTTTTGCTGAGCCTAATTTCTTACTCGCTTTTGGAAATTGCTTATTAATTTCATTGAAACCATTAAGAACCTTCCCATCAGTGTGTTTGTTAAGATACACTGGGTAGATTTGCTTTAATAAGTATAATCTTTATTGTCATTGTACTTAAACACAACAAAATTGGTAATCCTTGATGAAAGAAGTTTTAAAGATAAGTTAAAGAATATTTTAAAAAAATATTGTTTGAAATAAACAGCAAAAGAGTGATTAGAACGCATTGATTTTGGAAAATTATAAATGGATTAGGGATGCAGATGGATTTGGAATAAGATGTTGAAATTGATTGTGGGAATCCTTCTCATGGGAAAATGCTCTGGTTTTGAAGTCTTCAACATGATAGAATTGAAAAACGATAAAATGGGAGTTTGAATAGTGGATACCTAAAGAAGCCAGTGGAAATTAAAGATTACAAGCAAAGGAGAAGAACATTTAAGTTTAACTTGGTAATGGAGTAATGTACTTTAATACTGGATGTATTCAAGGATCTTTGTGAGCAATGGATCCAGAAGTTAATTTTTAAAGTTTCTGTCTTTATAAACACCATTTGTTTTGACTAAACATCTGAAGCTGACCAGATCAAGAATATTATAACATTCATTAAAAACAAGCATAACATATTAAAGGTCAGATCCAAATTAAAGAGAAGAAAAATTGAACTGACCCACATAAGGGTTCCCACAATGATAGTCACTGACTTCGAAATGGCAGATGAAAACAAAACATTGAAACTCTATTTCTTTTTAATGTATGGTATGTACATACCAACCAATTTCAACTTAGTAACAATGACTGTGGATCAGAGGTAGGTTGCTCCCGGTTCAGCCCAGATCAGGCGAACTGGTAGTGGTGGCAGCGGGAGGCTCCACCCACCCGCTTCTGTGCATGCGCAGAAGTGTCATGCATGCACACAAGCACACAAGCGCACCCACGAGCAAACTGGTAGTAAAAAAAATGGAAACCCATCACTGCTGTGGATACTCCTAATCCAATTATATTTATTTCCCTAACTGAGCCCTGGCCTCTCAGAAAAGATGGTTCCTGTAGGGATATGTACAGTATCTCCAACCATTTGGTGCAGATACATTTTCTGAAGCTCTTTTGCTTCTAACCTTTTTGTCCCATTTTTTTTTTCATTTTTATTAAACTTGTCCCCTGGGAGAAAAAAAAGGAAAAATCCACAGGAGCATCTTTTTTTATCTCCCACAATTTATCATCTCAGGGAATTACTCAATGACTTCAATAACTCTTAGACTGCTGCTGATAAGAACATGAGCTCCTGGTAGAATTAACCTTGCTGATAAGGTCAGGAGGGGAGAAATGAAGTTAGGAGCAATCCACAAAGTAAAGAAAATGTGGCTTTGTACATCTGAGAAAAGCCAGTTCACCTAGGAGGGGGGGGGGAAAGCCCAAAATCCAAAATCAAACCAGGAAGAATGCAGTAGCAAAAGATTTCTCTGTTGTTGTCAAGGAAACTATATGGACATGGTGATAACATTTAGATAAGTGTGGGTGCCAGATGATGAAGCTCCCTAGTCAGCAAGTACTCTGGTTACTTGTGAAAAATATTGAACTTTAATGAGTCACTCTCGAGGAGATGATGTGTCCAGACCAACACTGTAACAGAGTCTGAAGGAGGGGTTCCTTTGTTTTATAAGGATACATTCAAGTGCAACATGGAACATGTTGCAAATCAAGGAAAGCATGAAAGGACCAACATTACATTAAGCTTTAATAGGATTGAATATTATAGGACCACATTATTATGGCCATGCTTAGTTCACCTAAAGCAATCAAACCACTTTAAAGATACAACATACATTAATTTAGCAGACAAGCAACTTACACTGAGCATCCATCAAAGGGTCCTGAGCAAAAACAGAACTACAACTTATATATCTTTGGCTGACTACATTGCAAAGTCAAGTCCAAGGAAAAAGCAGAGGGTAAAATGACAGCATGATGTTGGAATGTTGTTGATAAACTCATTTGGGTGACTTATTATTCATCCCTTCCTAAGAGGTCACCATATCAGCTGTACTATCTCAGAGACATGGTCAGTGAATATAAACAATTTGGTTTGTAGCTGATTCTTGCCCCTGTGGTCGCTCAGGGTCAATTCAGTGTGCTGTGAATGTTGACTTAAAAGGTTTATTTAAGCAGTTGACATGTATGGTGGGGTTGGGTGGGAGGATCTCAAAGATTAGCATATGAATGCAGCTTGTGTAAGTGTGTGTGTGTGCATGTGGGCATGCATGTGCATTTGAGCTTGTATCTTGCACAACCATATTCCTCAATTTCTTTTCTTCCCCTTCAGGTGTGCAAAACTATGGAGGGGTTAAAGGGCCAAAAGGGATAATGTGATCTGTAATAGCAATGTGTACATTGCGTAGACATTGTAGGTAGTAGGTAGGACTAGAACTCACAATCTCCTGGTTTCTAGTCTGGTGCTTTATCCACTAGATCAAACTGGCTCTGAAACTAAATATTAAGACTGTTAGAAGTAAAAGGAAGGAATATAATGTTGATTTACTTGATCAAGATTAAGTAACAAGCTATCTTGTTATTCTAGCAACCCTTTACTAAGAAGATGCTGTTTCATGCATTTGTTTATAGGTAAGAGATGAGATATTGAATGTAGAGAAGTTTATAATCTTAGAAAGGGAAAAAGGCTGTTTATTCTATGGTTTTATTCATGTATTTATATTTATTCTTATGGCTTTATGATGATGTTCTAAACTAGAGTCATGTAAATGAAATTCAATAGATAAATCAGTGTGAATTATAAAATTGAATTTAAAAAAAAAAAAGATTAAAATATATATGTTAATATTTATAGTAAATATAGCAATAGCAATAATACTTAGACTTAGATACCACTTCACAGCACTTTACAGCCCTCTCTAAGGAGTTTACAGAGTCAACATATTGCCCACAACAATCTGGGTTCTCATTTTACTGACCATGGAAGGATGGAAGGCTGAGTCAACCTTGAGCTGATGAGAACCGAACTGCTGAACTGTTGGCAGTCAGCAGAATTAGCCTGCAATACTGCATTCTGATCACTGTGCCACCACAGCTCCTAATAAATGTTTGCTGATTAAGACTGAATTATGTGGTTTTGCAATTTGATAATCGATAAGGGATGAGACATGAGAAGAAACTTTTTTTAAAAAAATGAAGTACTAGAAAAAGTGATAAGTTATCTAAATACTTGTCAGGAGAGGGAGATACTTATCCTTTACATATCTTTTTTTTCTTTTTCTTCTATTTCTTTTCAGTCTTCTTTTTCTTCTTTTTAGCTTTTTCCATTTTTTGTTTTAAGTTTTTTTATCTTTGTTATTCATAAACTTTAATAAAATTATTGGAAAAAAATGACATAACTGCATCAATCAAAAGCAGAGGTGTTAAACTTATGGCATCGCATTGTCATCACATGACTTATTGTGACTTCCCTCCCTTCATTAAACTGGGTGTGGGCATGGCCAGTGTGTGATGCATCTGGCCAGCGGGCCATGAGTTTCACACCCCTGATCTAAAGGGAGTTGATGGTTCCTATTTTCACAAATACTGGTGTGGATCAGTTCCAGATAAGCAACTCCTACTCTCCAAAGCTGTTATTTGCTCTTATCAGAAACATAATTTCCCCCAGGTATTCTTTCATAGCTTTCAATTTATCTTCTAATAGCCGCATCATTGGAATACAGCAAGTGTCCCAGTCATACAGGCTTCCAACAGCGGTCTTCTCTTTAATAGCATTAATTACCTTGGGAGACATGCTTGCAGATTAAGTATTCCAGCCTCCCCCAACCCTCTCTCACTTCTTCCGGTTTGAAAAACCAACAGATTACATTGCAAGCAGTAGCTACTCACTCAATCACTCACTCACATATTTGTATAAGATATTACACTTAAGATCACACATAGTGATTCAGCTTTCTCAACTTGAAGTTCCTATAGCAGTACTTGAAAAGATTGCCTTCTTATCTTTGTGCATGTGTGAGCGGGGATTTAAATGAAGGCCGATCTGACATTGTATCAGATGGATAGTCTGTAAAATTAAATTGATCTGCGTTACATGAAATCCAAATGTTGTTTGCAAACCTTTGGAAGGCAGAGCTCTGTCAAAGCAGCTGCCTGGCCCCCGTCAGGCATTCTTTATATTTATAGATCCTGATAAGCAAGATCAGTTTTATTTCAGTCTTTTATAACTGCCCGCAGAACGCTTCACACATAGAAGAGGATCCAGCGTAGGTCTTTCTGAATCATTCAAAGGGGGCTTAATTTTAGCAGCCTGACATTTACCAGCAGCACGGTTGAGATAAAGCAAGTAGGAGAGGTTGAGCCCACATCATTCAATTGGAAATAAGGCTCAAAAGACATTCTGATCCTTTATTGCATCATCCACCACTATTGTCTCTCTCCTTTATCACTGGCATCAAATCCATCTTCCCTGATGTTATAACAATTCGGAAAAATAAAAAATACCCTTCTCTTCTGTCTTCTGTCCCATCTTAAAGGCTGCAGTGGTATGACCCCCCAACCTATCACACAATTCCCAACCTGCATCATTTTGGTGGATTATAGGCTACCTTCTGGCCTGAGGGAAGAACCTTAACATTCACCTTTTCTGGGCTATTTATTTAATTTATTTGATTTGTATCCCACCTTTGTTCGTTTATAAGCAATTCAAGGCAGAGAACATACCTAATATTCCCTTATTTTCTGCACAACAACTCTATCAGATGAGTTGGGCAGAGAAAGAGTAACTGGCTCAAAGCCAACCAACTGTCTTTCATGCCTAAGGTAGGACTAGAACAGGGGTGTTAAACTGGATTTCTTTGAAGGCTGGATTAGCATTGTAGCTTTCTGCAGGCTGGCCGGGGTGGTGGTGAAGAAGGCACGGATGCCTCCTGCAGTACCCTGCTAGCCAAAATGTGCCCTTTTTTGGCTGCCAGAGACACCATGGGCCAGTCCTTTGCTATTTCCAGGCCGGCCTCTCAGGCCAGATTTAAGCATCCCATGGGCTGGATCTGGCCTGCGGACCTTGAGTTCAACACCCCTAGACTAGAACATACAATTTCTAGTCTGGTGCCTTAATTCCTAGTATCTAACTTTCACACACACACACACACTTAAAATATTGGATAAGGAATTTTCAAGGAAGGGAATGTCAATAATCCGTTAATTTTAGGAAAGATTATTCCAGGTTGTATAGTGAGGGGTGTTTCTTTTTCCCGAATAGTACAGCATAGACTTCTTCAATTTAGTGTTCCTCACAAATCTCCACTTCATGTATTTTGGCACCTTCTTGACTTTGCCCAATGTAATGTCGCCATGGCTTTCTCAATGGACTTTGAAAAAAGATAATAAAAGGATTACAGTTGGTAGACAAAGACCAATTAGAAAACTCTATATGAAGGCTCAGGGTAAGTGAATGAACCAAAAATGAGGCAATTGGAACAAAGTAGAAAGGCCTTACAGATGTTGACAAAATAAAAAATGGCTCGATGAGCTTCATAGTTGAAAGTTTCTTTAGAACAGGAAAGCTAAAACTAAGAAGATTGTTGTATTATTCACAGATGGAGGATGGAATAGACTTGCACCTACAAAGTGGAACAACTTGCCTCCAGAAGTTGTGAATGTTCCAACACTGGAAGTTTTTAAGAAGAGATTGGATAACCATTTGTCTGAAGTGGTGCAAGGTTTCCTGCCTAGGCAAGGGTTTGGACTAGAACACCTCCAAGGTCCCTTCCAACTGTGTTATTTTATTCTGTTCTGTTCTGTTCTGTTCTGTTCTGTTCTAGTCTAGTCTAGTCTAGTCTAGTCTAGTCTAGTCTAGTCTAGT